>CM061531.1:56812200-57077351 GCA_030545055.2 Neoaliturus tenellus | reverse complement strand
TTACCAGGGCCGGCGCACCGATTAATCTTGGTGACCGCTTAGGGTGGCACCTTTCCAGGGGACGGCATAGAATTGCAAAAAAAAGTGGAGGTTAAAATAAATATTAAAAAAAATCTTAATGAAACTCAAGTGGATAAAATGACAGACCTAATAAAACAATTGAATCGGTGTATACAAAAAGGTTCTAAGTCAAACATTTCGCGATTTTCAGTTGAAGATTGAATCTTGTTATTTGAAGGTAGATACACAAGTTAATGCAAAAACATTCTATTTCAGACCTCTCCAATGCATTGTTAGTGGTATCCATGGAAGATGAATGCAAACTAAAAGATTCTAAGTCAACGACTTAGAATATTTATGTTTACATTGTTGGCTGTCCTGCTCTTTTTTCTGTCAGCTGTTTGTTGGGATGTTGGTGTTATGATTGTCAGTTTCAGTTGTTTTTATTTGTTTCATGTTTCTTGGTTGGTGTGAAGTGAGGTTTAAGTTAATTTTGCTAGTTTACCTGAAGGGCCATTTGCACCGTTTTAGTTTAAACCTGATTTTCAGTTAAAACCTAAATTTAACCTAAAATTCAGTTGCACGTGCATAGTTTAAACTTACACCTTCAGCTGTTTTGAACTGTTTTAAAGTAGATTAAATTTAATCTGGTTTACAATTTATTTGTGCAAATGGGTCTAAGTTGCTGAGGTTGATACTGCTGAAATTAAAGATTTCCAAAATTGGTGGCCGAAGCTTTACAAAAAAGTTGTGTTTCGGAGGAAACAAAAAGGAGAGCCATTCAAGCAAAAGATAAAATAAATTTTGGAATAAGCTCCATCATGCATATTACCTATGGAAATGCTTGTTGTGGCCAGTCATGTAATTGATAATCGCATTGTACATTGCTATAAACTGTCCCACAATACGGATCAAGATATCCAGTTTCCTGAAAATGACTGTTATGAACTTAGAAATATTCCTATAAAAAAGAAAAAAAACTTGAGGACAGCAGGAAGCTTTAACAATACATTCCTTTGGAATACCAGGAGTTTTTTAATGAAATTTAGGACTGGCCTATAGGTTACATTCTAAGTGGCGAAATTTGAACACGAAATTGATTAGAATTTTAGACTATGTTTGGTTTTAAAATGTTAAAACTATATATAACTCATGCAATATTGTTCAGTATTAAGTTATTCATTAAATTTCTTGTATAAAAACTGAAAAAATTTGGTTTTTTTAAGAAACCAGATTTTTACACCCGATTTATAGACAAAAACGTTCTAAGTCTGCTATATATAATCATATATAATTTGTATATACAGCAAGTTTTTACAATAGTAACTATGGGATATAATTCATATAATATAAAATTGCAATAAAACTTTTTGGTGAATTTTTATATTTATTTTTTGTGTACTTATGCAGTTTTTTTTAATTTCCCGAAAGTTATATACTTTTGACTTAGAACCTTTTTGTATACACCGATTCAATTAATTAGGCTAATTGTTGTTATCGTACATAATTTTTTAGTTTGGCTCAATTTATTTCCATTTTGTTGCCTTTAGTAAAATACTGAGTATATCGCAGCCGCCCCTGGCACTGATTGCGCTGCGCTCTGGATCTGATATGAGTGAGCGCTTCCGCTTAGTTTTCAAGGCCGTGAGCAACACTGCTGTCCCTACAAACCTTCCCCTTGCCCCCCACCTTCAACCTAGTTGCCGATGCCACACTGATCAAATCTAATAATCATGTTATGGGTTTATTAAGTTGGTAAATCAAATAATGTTTTTAATTTCTGTCAATCTCATCAGGATTCTATATTTAATTTTATGTTTAATGTATCAGTATTAGGTTTAGGCCTACCGTATGGTTTTTTATTTACAACATAGACAATTGAAACTTGTTGTAACCTGTTAACATAATTAATCAATATCTTGATTATAAAATGTTAAAATACTATCAATTTGATTTGTTGTGAACTTTTCAATTTGATTATATATTGAAATTGGGTTATATAAAAGATCAAAGCTAAGTAAAAGTTATAGTAGTCAGAATTGGGACGTATTCGTCCTTTTCATCATTTTCTGTCCTTTTCTTGCTGCTGGTCACAGCATTTTGCCGCATCAGTGAAGGGTGAATCCATGTTGGATTTATTTCTCTTAAGAGCTGTGGTGACTCTATGTCACACATGATTAAACTCTTTATTATTACTAATCATATGGTATTGTTTTTCCATTGTTTACATTTCAATCCAATGTTTACAGGTTTGTTCTATAATGTTATTAAAGTATTCAATTAGTGTTTTAAGTACTGTTTCTTTTCTATATTAGTTATATATACAAAAATAGGTATACACCAGGACTGGGGAGTTGTAATGTAATGTAATGGACAAGGGCTGTTTCATTCCTTTGATGTTACAAAATGCTGCTTTTGTTCAATTTGCGTGATGTCATCGGCCTGATTCTTTGTTTATCACTATCAGCTGTAATGATTTTATGTTTATGTTTTCTTCGAATCTAATTTGGCATTGTGAACGAAAATCAATATAGAATTTAGTTTAAAAAAATATTTATTTTGCTGAGTTATGTTGTATTAAGGATGAGTTGTTGTGCGGTTTCGACATGTAAAAACAATTCCCGAAAAACGAGTAATCTAGGTTTCAAGATCGTCTACCACCGTTTTCCAAAAATTCCATCATTTTTAGGAATGGGCAAAAAAGAGCACGCGGGTGAATGGTAGGCCAATTAATGTGAAGAAAGCCTACATTTGCAGTGACCATTTTTTGCCTTCAGATTATGTTGATGACATGAAAAACAGATTATTAGGGTTGCCACAAAGAAAAGTACTATATACAATGGCAGTCCCTTCTTTAAATTCGCTTCATGAATACAATGAAAATGGACGCAATACCTATAGGCCTAATATTAAAAATAACCCTAATAACAAACGTTCCCTATCCCCTTTACAAATTGAAAGTCCACCTATAAAAATTGACCTAAAGATAACTGAACTACCCAAATTGAGATACAAAACGTACCTATACCATCAAACAGTGACTCTGCAACAAGTTATTCTTCAACTTGACAAATAAATATAGACCTAGGTTTTGTATAGGCCTACCTAAAATTCAACAAATTATTTAAAACCTTTTCTAAAATCTATTCTGTCATTTAAAACAACTAATTCCACTTAAACTTCTATGATTAAACGACTCGGTAGTCCCCATCACCTAGCGCGCGGCACGGCCGCTTCGCTTCTAGTCCCGCATAGCTACTCTTTATATATATCCTCAAAAATTCTAACTTGTCAATGCTACATTTATATAAGATTCGTTTTAGCGAATTTCCCATAGGGAATAAGGTATTACCGTAGGTCTCATGGTAAGACCTAAGCCCGGGACCATGTTACTTTTTTGGTTTGAGGTGCCCAGAGACCAAAAATAATAGTCATTAAAATTTATATATATATATATATGTATATATGTATATATTTATATATTTATATATGTATATATGTATATATATGTGTCCCTAGACACGATAACTCTCGTAAAAATGGTCCGATCGTCACCAAATTTGGTAGAAATGTGTAATCCTACATTTATTCGGATGAGTTCGTAAACCAGACATATTGACCTACCGGAAGGGGTAGTTTTGGGGGGTTTTGTACCCCAAAAATGGGTTTTTTGCATTTTTCATATGTAATTATTAAAAATTTTAAATTTATATTTTGACCATTGGATTTAGCTCAAAAAAACACACAATTTAGTATTTTAAGGCTTTGTTCTATCTCCATTGGTTACCGAGATATTCAAAAGTCTAAAGACAGTACATTGTATTTTTGGGCTCCAATGTTAATCTTATGGAGAGTAAAGATAAGTTAATATTCCACTTATTAACCAATATTTTTGGATGAAACTTGGTATTCACCTTTATTTAATTGAGATAAATACATTTATGATAAAGAAATCCTAGTTGTTATGCTTATCATGGCAGCAAACCTGCATACTCTTTTCCTGAGTAACTGGCTGGGTAGCTGAGTGGTTAAAGAGCTCTCCTTTGAATCTGAAGGTAGCCGGTTCGATCCTGAGAAGAGTTAGTGCTTTTTGATGGTTCGATACTGGACCCAGCTGCCTTTGGTCATTGGGCTATTAATTAATGATCCTGACAAATAAAACAGCTGATATTTGTCAGTAACAAAGCTACACCTCATCTGATCCATCACAATCATCACACTCACCCCTTCAGTCATACTCACCTTAAAATACGCACCACAGAGTGCGTCGGTGTTTCAAATAAAGTATCTAAAGTATCCCATGTTAATCATATGGAGAATAGGCAAACTCCTTTAGCATTGGGCAGATATTGAAGAAACGAAGTATAAGGCTTCATATGGTCGAAATATATTTATATTTTTAAGCTTTAAACCTACTTTTAGTGTTCCCCATGGCAGCATACCTGCATACTCTTTCCCTATATTTTTATCATAAGGAGACATTTATTTTCCTATATATGGGCATGTGATGATATTTGGTTTACAGGTTTATCTGGCCAAAATTAATATTACTAATTTGGAAATTCGCTGAGTACGCAGGTCTGCTGCGACGGGGGGTATTATAGGCTACGTTGTGTTCACACCGACGAAAGTGGTGCAAACAAATGTTTCATAACTCGGATTCGGCAATTGACAGTAAATTGACATTTAAGCAAACGATCCTCTGCATTTGCACTATCAGCTGTGGTAAGACAAAATCAGGCCGATGACATAGTATGTGCATCGTTTTTAGATTGATTTTAGCAGCTAATGAAACAGCCCTTCTTTTTTACTTATATTTCTCCCCGGTCCTGGTATACACGTGGAATCTTGTGCGTGCTATAATGTATTTATTACAATACCTTCAACATCGGCTACCAAGTTCACAACAAGAGCAATGTTAAACCTTTCCCCACCATTGATCATTTAACTTCTTTTTTTTTATAACTGTGAAAGTGAAAAATTGAGTAGGGAAATAATATTATCTCACGCAAAACGATCTGCTGTAGAATGTAAACTTTTGTAGATGTCTTACCGAGGGTATGGATAGGTTTGAGATGGGCGAAGGCGGGGAGGGGGGGGGTGGGGGGGGGGGAGAGTAGAGGCAGTAAATGTAACCTTTGTTTAGGGGGGCAAAAGTGCTATAGTAGGATTCACGAAAATAGTCCGATGAGAGTCAATACATTGTTGCCAAATTTATTCTGAGGGCCGGTTTCTCCAAACACGTTTAACTTAAACTTAGTTTAACTCAATGTTAATCATATGGATAATGTTGGTTTAAACTTGATTTTAGGTTTAAACTTACTTCGAGAAACCGGCCCTTAAACACGTTTTAACTGGTATAACACATGACAATCATAATCAGAAATGACATCATTGCAGGGCGAGAGGGGGTGAGGGGGACACAGCTGTTTAAATTTCCATCGGACTATTTTCGTGCATCTTACTTTAGTGCCAGCTCTGTACCCAAAATATCCTAATTAAAAAGGGAAAGGTGATTCTCAAACTGATGTGTATAAAAATATAAAAAAATTGTATGACAAATCTAGTTTATCCTCTTTGTGGGTTCTATATGCAGGACTATAGATTTTGTGTAACACAATATATATAGGATATATGTCAATAACAAAAATATTTTATACATTGGGAATAAAATATATATATTTTAATTCCATTAAGAAGTTTTAGTCCTGACATATAGGCATACATTTGTTTTGCAAGAGCATTTTCTTTTCAACTTAACAAGAAATAAAGAACTATTTATAACTCTGAAATAATAAGTTATTTGGAATCAATGGGGTCAGATTTGAGTTTTCTAAAATCTTTAATTATTAAATATACTCTTGAAGCCTTAGTAAAATACTGTAAACATTTTGTGAATGAAGAAGTTGGCCAACAGTGTTCTATATGGATAATTTTACTTTCCCATATATATTAAATAAATTTTGAACTAACAGAGTATTATAAAGAGAGCTGTTAAGGAACAAGTTAGCATCAACACAATTAATTGCTGATAAGCACCTAATGCAGACAGTGTGGCGAGCGTAGACGCACAATGGTGTAATCAAGATTATTCCAATCAATAATAGAAATGCTTTTTAAAATTGTAATGTGTAATGTAGAGACTGAAAAGTGGATTCCTGAATCTCCTAAAGTTAGCCATTGACAGGAAGATTTATTTTAATTGCAGAGCTTGTAACAGGTTACTTTTTGGGGAATTCTAGGTTATTTATTTTTTTTGTGATTTTGGTTATTTAATTTTTTTTTGTAATTAGGTTTTTATTGCTCTATTTGTATGAAACTCGTAAAACTAAATAAATTTTTTAAAAATGAAAAAATCGAAAAAAGAAAGAGATGGATCGGGAGGGTTTTTTCCTATTTTTAAACATTTTTATTATTATTATTATTATTGCTTTAGCAGATGATCACTTATTTTTATTGCCTACATATTTTTAATATCTTGATAAAACGCCTCTTTTTGGAATTTTTAGCGACATTTTGAGTTTATTCAAGGTTATTTTTTTATCATTTTGGTTGGTTTTATATTTTTATTAACCTCAAGAACTGTTACAAGCCCTGTAATTGTTCCTTAAAAATTTTCTCAATCAACTCTCATGGTTTTTTAAACAAAGTAAGTTATCAATTTATGAGATATACCTACACTACCAGGAAGTGTTTTACTGTATAGCAAATTTCAGTGAAGGATCGCTTAAAATGGGCGTGATGCATTGTATAGTATTGTTACTGTCTAAGATCAGCTTATTCTATAGAAAAGTTCATTAATTAATAGCCCAACAACCAATGACAGCTGAGTGCAGTTTCAAGCCTTTAAAGCTACTTGCTTTTTTGGGATTGAACTGGTAACCTTCTGGTTTCCATCTCTATAACTACTCAGCTACCCAGCTATGTTTTTCAATAAAGAGCTAATTTGTGTTAGGACCGGAGCAGTTAAAATTAAATCCATTCATTAGATGTCCATGGTAGTAAATACCAGTCAACAGAATGAGTGGAATGTTGGGGTACAGTGTGTATAGATTAGTTGTTGTTTTGTTGTGTTTAGGTATAAAAGTTCTTTTATAAAACAGTTTAACATACCTTTTAGGTGTATGTAACTCCCATCTAATGTTTAGTTTACCACAGTATTGTCTATCATAAAGCCAATAAGGTATCAAAACATTTTAAAAAATTAGACAAAATCATTGTTTTGAATTCAGAGTTTAGTGGCATAAGCTTGCACTGTTAAGCGCTTTTTGTCAAATGTGCTCAACATAGTAATTTCAATTTCAACTATCGTCAGAATTCTGATGTTTTGCAAGTGTAATTGCATTCTTTTTGTACTGTACCCTATGTGTATTTTATAATTCAGACAAATGTTTATAAATTTTTATAATAGCTAATTGATAGCAGAACTATAGTTTCTGATACCAAATAAAAATCTTGAAATTTTGTTAGTCTAACTAAATAGGCCTACCATGAGATACTATTTAAAAAACTAAAGTGTTATAGTTTTAGTGAATCAGCGGTGTCTTGGGTAAGATCATATTTTGACAGTCGTTATCAAAGAACAATAGTAGAATAACATAAAACATGTCTCACCATGGCAAAAAATTAAATTTGGCGTACCATAATTTTGAATATTAAGACCTTTGCTATTCCTTACATATTAATGACTTACCTTTAAATATATTCTCAAATCTTGTACTTTATGCACATGATACATCTGCAATTTTAAAAGCAAATTCAACACAAGACTTAAAATTAATTTTTCATAACACGTTTAAGGAACTTCAATTGGTTTTCACTTTATGGTTTTTTTGCTTAACCAATCTAAAACACAATATTAGTAAAGTTTCATCGACTAAGTTTACTCGCGACAAAACAAAAACTCTGATGAAGAGCATATTATTATTTTTCAAGGCAATTTAATGGGGATGGAGAAATCCGTTAACTTTTTGGGGATTGAGATTGATTCTAATCTTAATTGCAAAAAATTTTTTTGCAAAATTTCTAAGAAGTTAAACTCTATTTGTTTCCAAATGATTGTTCTTCGTGAAGTTATTGATTAAAAAACCAGGCTTATGCTATATTTTGGATATTTTCACTGATTATAAAACTTATGGTATTGAATTTTGCAATATGTCATCCTGTGCCAATAAATCTTTTAAAATGCAAAAAAAGTACATTCAACTCACGACATTTTTCTCAAAGAGAAAATCATGTAAACAATTTTTCAAATAATTGGGTATACTAAATTTTTCCTGCCTTTATATTTTAAAATGCCGGATGTTTGTTAAGAAGTAGTTTAAAAATTTAATTAGAACACAGCATAAGCATCATTATGAAACAAGATCTCAAAACAACTTCCAGTACCCAAGACACCGCCTGACATTATCTCAAAAGATACCACAAGATATGGGAAGAAAACTTTTTAACAGACTCCCCAAAAAAACTTTTTAAAAGAAATAATTAACAAAAACTGTTTTAGAAATAGGCAAAAGATGTTTCGACTAGAAATATGTATTATTTAGTTGACTCATTTTTAAATGATAAATACTACACAGAAAATTGTAATGGATGGTCTGCTGTAATGCTGTTTTGTTGGTTAGGATTAATTACTGTACACTGACAATGTCATCTTTTCTGAACTAGCTTTGCTAAGTTGTAAAAGAATGTTTATATGACAATAAAAAGTGATTATTATTCTTATATATGAAAATTATGGTGTCAAAGAATGTTAACCTATTACATACAGGTAGGCCTATAACATTCATAAACCACATAAAAAACAACACTGGAACATTAATGAACAATTCCAGAAGGTTTTGTCACAATTAAATTTAATAATACAGTATTATTTTTCATGTAAAACTATCTGGAAATTTATTTTTTGTTTGTTTTATTTGCAATTTAGTTCCAAACTCAGAACACTACTGCCGAGTGTGTGGAATAGAAGTTAACAGTCAGAGCCTCGTACTAATTTTTGGAAACCATGGCGAAAACTTGGAGTTACAGAGGAAGATTTTAGTCCATCTTCATTTAGAGGTACCAACTTTGTTAGTTTGTTTTCTTATACTAAGTTATTTTTAAGTTCAAATATTTTCTGAGTATTTGTGAATACAAATCGTAATTTGTTGATGCTGGCAATAAATGATTTATTACTTATGCCAGAAAGATTTACGCTCGATTAGCATTTTTAACTTTGAATATAAATTCCAGATTTTGGTTTTCTTGTATTAGGTGTTTTATATCTAAGAAATGAAATAACCTTTCAAAAGCTATAGCCTAACTTGTTTGAATAGTATACAAATAAAATTTTAATTTATAGGCCTATAGAAACAAAGTTAGTGTCATACTAATAATTTCTAAAATGACCATAATCAGCATAAAAAGGTTAGCAACAAATATGAAAACCAAAACCAAATTTTGGTTGTCAACTCTGGTGTAAACACACATTTATTTGGTTGAAAACTTTGATATATTTGGTTGTCAACCACGGTTATCGACTAAAAAAGTTGACTGCTTTTGGTTGACAACTCTGGTGTAAACGCGCCTTAAAATGTATGGTCATTTTGGTTGTTGCCACTGAAAAAATAGCTGATTAATAGTATCATATGTTATTTGTTCAAAATGGAGACATATGGAAATGATATAGAACTCTATAGGCTAAACATTTGTTGTATCGTGCCATATCGTCCTTGTGCAAGACAAGCAGATGCTATCCATAATAAAGAGGTTGAGCATTGACCACACTTATGCAGCTTCTGGGCATTTGAAGAACGAGTGCATAGAGTATGAGTTTACTTTTTGACAGGAGAGATTGTAGGTGCACTACGGAGATATCTTGTATCACTTTTTAAGATGCCAATGCTACTGTACCAGGCAGGTATTTTATGACAATATGAATGAAGGATGAGTGTAGAATGGGTGTGATGCCTTGTGTATTTTGTTACTGTCTAACATAAGCTCTGATTGTTTTATGTATGGTTTTATCTCCTACACCCTACGGTTGTCAGAAAGATTCTTCTTTTCCTAGAAAGCACTTAAGAATATGAGCACTTGGAGAGTACTAGGCGTCTTTTTGGTGCACAATCGTCTTTTTAAAAACAATTAAGCATCAAAAAGACACTTTTGCTCCGAGTGATGAACAAAGTTTTTTATCATAATGCGAAATTAGACTTTTGATTGTTAAAAATGTTAACTATAAAGTTTTATTTTCCAGGTTATATTTACAAAGTAAGTAATATGCAGTGTTTACATTTCTGTTATTTACAAACGATGCTCTTTATAACGTTTGAATTTCAAAATTGTGCTCCTCAACATTAATAAATGAATAATAGTATACTTAGCAAACAGCTGACTTTTCAGTCCTAGGACCTAAAAAATTCTCCAGCTGATTTTTCAGTCCAACGACAAAAAAAGAATCGGTTTTGGTACTTTTAAGAGAACAAAAAACAGGCTGATTTCGTGCAGAATGATAAAAACATAATATATTTAAGTGTTAGTGTTTATTTTAGTGGCTGCCATCTAAATTTTATAATTGGTCAGATGATGGAGTTGTTTTAACAGGTCAAGAAAGATGATCATTTACCTCAGAAGATTTGCTTGGCATGCATCTCTCAGCTCAATGAATGCCAGAAATTTTTTGAAACCAGTCAGACTGCCGCCTCCAAACTACGACAGCTTTTTCTTCCAGAAAAGGTACTTAGCTATCATTCAACTATTTAAGTTTGTGCTACTGGCTGTCCAGTATATAATTTCTCCTTGTTTTAGGGTATTCCTTTTATTTGTAATACTGAATTATTTCATTCACAACCGATAATTTTCATAACCAAGGTGGCATCCTTCATTTACCCTTTGTATCAAATCAAATCAAATAATTCTTTATTCATAAAATAATACACTTTAAATAAAATAATAGACCCTTGTAAGTCTAGGGTTTCAAAATAAGTGATCCACAATCTACTCTGTTCATGAGAGGACTCTGTTTCTCTGTCTCTCTTATACCAATGAATACAGAGTCTTATAAGAAGAACAGGCCCCATGTTAAATATTCTGCCGTTTTTTTTAATTGGGCATCTCAACACCTGGCTGCGCTGAGCGTTGGCTGTTCCAACTGCTCTACGCGCCCCCACGCCCCTCATTGTTGTAATTAATTGGGCATCTCACCACCAGGTTGCGTCGAGAGTTGGCTGTTCCAACGTACGGACTACACACAGCTGGCTGTTCCAGTTCCATTACCACCGCCACCTCCGCCACCGCCGCTAAAGCACCAATTCTAAATTGCAGCGTTTCATTGCAAAAAAAATCGTTCCTATTGAAAATTGTAATCTTTCATAGTAAAAACTAGGCTACCACTAGGCCTAAATAAAAAAAACTACGGTGTTAATTTAATGTTAGATTAAAATTGTTGTGATAAATATGTAAAAACATTGCGAAGCAATTTCTTTCAAATTAATCACATGAAAAGTTGGTCTGCGAGAAAGTTTTTTTTTTAGCGAATTTCCCATAGGGAATAAGCTATTACCGTAGGTCTCATGGTAAAACCTAAGCCCGGGACCATGTTACTTTTTCGTTTAGAGGTGCCCAGAGACCAAAAATAATAGTCATTAAAATTTATATATATATATATATATATATATATATATATATATATATATATATATATATATATATATATATATATATATATATATATATATATATATATATATATATATAGGTAATTATATAGAAGAACGTACTCAATCTTAAACTTTTTCATATTGAGATATCATCGAGAATACTACTTGAACGTGATAGAAAACAGGAAATGAAATGTCGGAAAATGTATTTCGACGATATATAAGGACGTATAACCAAAATATTAGTAACTTAACAACGCCTGTCACCGCAGCGCGCTGTTAACCTTCCGCTGCCGGCGCGGGCCATAGCACACTGAGTAAATAAACTATACTATATTATGATTAAAATCAATTATTTAAACGACTAATTACCTTGTATTTATTCTGAAGAATCTAAAGAATGTGAAGAATCCGTGATGGGATCACGGATTCTTCACGGATTTTATCGTGATCGTTATCAGTAAGATTATCTTTGGGTCCTTCACCTGCTTATCGGTAGGTTGATAAAAGGTTGCGCGCTCGGCTTACATATTCAGTCGTCATCATGTTTCTAGTTTATAATTTTATCCTGCAGTAAATTCCTTAAACATGCTGAAGGCAATAGAAAATGTTTAAAAATGCGGGGACTTTCCAACGTAACTTAACCTAACCTAACCTAACTGCCCCGCGGCTCTCCCGGCGGGTCAGTCGCGGGATGGCTGTGGGACGGCCTAGGTTAGGTTAGGTTAGGTTAGGTGTCTTAACCATTTCCATTATGTGGGCACCCAATAGAAAATTGTTTAAAAATGCGGGGACATTCCAAAAAGACCCCTTTGTTTTTGGTAACGCACCATAATTGTAAAAAAAAATTCGCACTTCACTACTTGATGAAGAAAATTCAATACCACTTATGATAGTGAATTCGCATTCGTCGCAAACTCGGAGCGGAAGGTTACTTTGATCGAACATCACTCGTCACTGGTTACCGACTGCACAGTGCACCGGGCCAGACAGGTTAGATGTGAAAGTGTTACTATGGGCAAAGGTAGACATCGCCCGCCCTATCTGATTGCTTATCTTAGTTTGCGATAAACCGGTAATAACCGCATGTTATCGCCTTTCCGACACTCTATTTGCTCTTTTCTTTGCTTCTCTATTTATAATCTAGATGATATCTCAATATGAAAAAGTTTAAGATTGAGTACGTTCTTCTATATAATTACCTATATATATATGTATATATATATATTATACATACAATTTGAATGTAAAATAGACATATATATGTATATATATATATGTATATATATATGTGTCCCTAGACACGATAACTCTCGTAAAAATGGTCCGATCGACACCAAATTTGGTAGAGATGTGTAATCCTACATTTATTCGGATGAGTTCGAAAACCAGACATATCGACCCACCGGAAGGGGTAGTTTTGGGGGGTTTTGTACCCCAAAAATGGGTTTTTCGCATGTTTCATATGTAAATTTTAAAAATTTTTAATTTTTATTTTGATTATTGGATTTAGCTCAAAAAAACACACAATTTAGTATTTTGAAGCTTTGCTCTATCTCCATTGGTTACCGAGATATTACAAAGTCTAAAGACAGTACATTGTCTTTTGGGGCTCCAATGTTAATCTTATGGAGAATAAGGATATGTTAATATTTCACTTATTAACCAATATTTTTGGATGAAACTTGGTATTTAGCTTCATTTGGTTGAGATTCATTCATTTAAGGTAAAAAATCTTGGTTTTTGTACTTATCATGGCAGCAAACCTGCATACTCTTTTCCCATGTTAATCATATGGAGAATAGGCAAACTCTTTTATTTATGGACAGATATTGATGAAACTTACTATACGGCTTTATATGGTCAAAATAATTTTTTTCTATGCTAAAAACCTACTTTTAGTGTCCCCCATGGCAGCATACCTGCATACTCTTTCCCTATATTTATCTTAAGGAGAATAGACATTTATTTCCCTATTTATGAGCATGTGATGAAATTGTGTTTACAAGTTTAGCTGGTCAAAATTAATATTACTAATTTGGAAATTCGCTGAGTACGCAGGTCTGCTGCGACGGGGGGTATTTTTATTATTGCTTTGGTAAATTTTGTCTTTGAGAAAGTAGTTGAGAAATACTTACATTTGCACAGTTAATTTAAATTTGGCCTAATATTTAAAACCCATAGGACTCTTTCTATGCTTATTCAAAGGTAAAAGTTTAATTGTTGATTGGCAGGTAGCCGTGGGCCATGCCAACGGGCCGTGATTAGTAATTAGCTTGTAGTTTTGTAATTACAGTAGTAGAAGGTTAGTACTACTTGTGTACGTTATCAACGAGGTAAACCTAAAATAACAAGACCCATAACTAAAACTTCTTATTACAAAATATTAGTTGCATGAAGACTTATATAATTTTTTTACTAATATTAAGTTTACTAAAATATCAATTTTCCTCATTAATGTTTCCAAAAAAAGGTATTTTAATGTTTATTGGAATGTAATGACTCATCCTATAAATTTTTTGGATTTTAAATTAATTTAATGTAATAAAGTAACATGGCCAAAATATTTAATAAACCCTATTAAATCATTCATAAAAAAAGGGATTTTGGCTGTTGACGAAAGCTCGTTCACGTTAAAAATTTTTTTTTTAATTAAAGGTAGATATTCTTTCACGGTCGGTCGATAATCCATAAACATTACACTCTCGTATCTTACATATCAGAAAGTTTTGTCTTGTCTAGGAGCTACTACCGTTTAATTTATTAACTAATATTCCAATGAGCGTTACATAGTTGTAAAATTTTATACATTAAACGATGTGCAAAATCAATTTTTTACCATCATACAATTCTGCCTTTCCAAGAAACATTATTTAATTTTTCCCTACAGAAAAGGCTGATAACATGGGTAGGATAGCGAAAAATCTGACTAAAATTACATTTTAAACCATTAAAAATTATTGTTGCATGACCTTTTGATTCAAATTCTAGAGTACATTCTGGTTCTAACGTTCACGTTGGCCACACTTTAACGACATTGTATAATGTTAAAAATGAGTTACGGCGAAAACTTAGAGGGTTACTTTTAATTAATTATATAATTTACATTTACCTTCATAAATTCATTCTTAATTTATTTTTATTATAAATCAACTTATTTTATTTTTTGAAATAGCAATTTCATAGCACTGTTACAAATGAATGTACAGGATAACAAATGTTTTCATAATTTTTGTTCCATTTGACTTCATATTTATGCGGCCATGAAATTTATTGAAGACAAAGTAAATTACAAACTGGATTATACTAATAATATAATAATAAAACAGCTCGATATTAATTTTTGTCAATGACCCCAAAGAAGTCTGTGGCTCAAAATAAGTAGACTCCTCGCTCTGCGATCTAGCGCTTTTAATGTAGTTTAGAATTGAAAGTTTTGCAAGATGTTGTGTTTATTACTGTTGACTAGCCTACATATTTTATGAGTATAGTATAGGTTTAAAAAAGTAATTTTCAATTTTAAAATATTTAGCATTACATTATTTATTTAATCATGATTTAAAATAACATATCTTGTTTAGAAAAACAAGCATCATAGAATACTTCAGCATTGCTGGACGAAATAATGGTTATGTTTAATTATATAGAGTGTAAAAAATTATAAGATTTCACAACTATGTGCTTAACAAATATTAAGTAAAAAATAGATATTCAATACACCTTGTCATTCTTATGAAATCATAGACCAAACGATGAAGTAAGAGAGCGCGAGACTCAAAGTGAATTTCTTCAAGGCACTATTAATTCAATTGCCAACGATCAAAACATTTAATCGTAAATTACTCAATTACATGATGAAATTCATCTAAATGTCAACAACTTTCCCGCTGAAAGTTTGTTTCTGACCCAAAAATAAAAAAAATCCTCGCTTAGTAACTTTTTAATGTCAGACTAAATAAAAAATTAAAAGTTTCCAACTTTTAAATTACATATATTTTACAAATTAAAAAATATTCATATTGTTAGATTCTGCATTTCATACAGAAACCGAATATATACGTTTTATAGCATATCAACCAGTTTGGTTAGGTCCAGGGGCGTGTAAACAGTGGTGCGCTATCCTTAAATTAACGCTGATTTCGCCGTAGATGCTAGGTTGAAGAGGGGGGATTTCACGTAAAGGAACGGCACAGGAGTTCAGCGCGCGCAGCCAGGTGGTAAGATGCCCAATTAAAAAAAAACGGCAGAATTAAAGCCATAAGGCCTGTTCTTCTTATAAGACTCTGTATTCATTGCTTATACTCTGTTTTATTGAAACAACTGGTATTTGTCATTTACAAAGCTACAACTTATCTGATCCATCACATTCACAAAGTCACATTTATTTATAGTGCACCATATTGTAGCGTGTCGCTGTCTTAAGAAATATATCTAATGTATCATATATGTTAACCCCTTGGTTGCCAGAAGCCACTTTGTATAACCTACCCAAAAGTGTGGGGTATTTTCTTAAAGTATGTTCCAAGAGTGCTAGACCATGTACCTGTCACTTCCCGTAGGTACCAATTGGGAAATGTGGTACTCTGGATTTAATTTGAAAATTTTAAGCCAAACCGTTGGACACTGTTTCAATTATTGTAGCCTTCTGTTGTAATACACTAACACCTCTCAAAGACATACATGGTAATTTCCAAGGAAACTCTTGACATTTGAGTGACGATATCTTTTATTGAATTCAAAATTAAATTAATTAATACATCCTTGTTATTTTATTTACATGTGCGAGTGTGTGCAGATTAATTTTAAGACTATTCGATCAGACCTGTTTGAAATGACTCTAAATACAATTACTGTATGATTACTGTATCAGTAAATATATGGAAAGATCTTACTTGCTTAAGATGACTTTATTTACACTGTTCCCCAATACTCGGAATCCATCCCGTACCTGAAGCTAATCTGGAAAACAAATTCCCAGAATAATAATATGAGGTAAATTACATTTAATTTTTTTTTATGCAAATTTATGTGAAACAGTTCTTTGGTGAAAAATTATTGAAAACTTATTTATACAAAATTCATTATGAAAATTCCACATGTGCTTTTCAATGCAAAAATGAACAGGAAAGCTATCAATACTTTTCATCACTATTTACATTTTAATAATAATAAATGCATGATAATTAATTATTTGGAATATTAACACATTCATGAAAAATCAATTTAAAGTTTCACAAGTTGACAATATATTATTTTATGACAATTGAAATTATTATTACTTACTATTTCAACGAGCAGGCATTTCAAGTGGGGAAACAGTTACAATACAAAAGTGAAGAAAATTAGCTGAGTTTAAAATTAACAGACACTCATTTTTTTTGTTTTGTTCAGCACTAGTGCCAACCAGGCAAAACTAATTTATCCAATGTAACTAACTTAAACTACCCCTTGTTATGTAATGATACTATATAATGTAAATATCTTTTTTGTAAAATAAAAGTTTTAAAATAATGAAAATTATTTCCTTGTAATCAGTACAACCATTTTTGCCAATTTCACAGTTAAACATTTTTTTTATCAATTTTGCAATATTATTATATCAAACAAATGATAGGCCTATATTGAATTTTTCATCTCTCGAGTTAAAGTTGTTGAATGGAAGAAAAAGATAAAAGTACTCGGCCGGTGGCTAAGTTGACTCATCGATGCAATCATCAGGCCAATAAGATTGGCTCTGGCAGTTCTCGTAATGGAATAAAGAATAAAGAACCGATCTACTTGGCTTCTGGTTAATTTAGTTTATGTAATTTAGGTAATTTGGATATGTATAATAATTTATATAATAAATTAGCCTTTATTTATCACTCTATCCGGCCATTATACCCTACATAATAACCACTCGAGTTTGATAAATGTGATTAATTGAATTTTATTTATCACTTTAACTGGCTATTATACATAATATCCAACAGAGCTTGGTCAATGTGATTAATAAATTGAGAATTACTTATCACTTTCTACATAACATTTTAAATCACCCAGTGAATGTAATGGAATTACCAAGTTGATTGGTTTACCATCCTTTTTTGTTTGGTGATCTAAAATAATGGAACATTTGAGGAAACAACTAATCCCACACTTTCCCCCATTAGCCTACATCAGTGAGTGAAAATTATTGCCTACCTGTGGTCAGCTATTATTCATAATGTCCGATACCCAATTAACTATAACCAGGTAACTCTATTACAGTAGAACCTCGATAGTTTGACACTTTGAGGACTTAGAGGGTTCCGAACTATCGAAATGTCGAACTATAGGGAGTATATAAGAAATTTTAACACTGGGACTATAAAAATCATGATTTTAATTTAGGAAATACTAAATATCAATGAAACTATAACTTAATTGAACTTTAACAACAAACATTCACATTATTGACCACATTGTTTATACTTTCACCATTGTCAGCCGCCAACATGGAAACTATCGGTTGTTACCTATTAACATGTTAAGTTGTCATTGACCCTGTCAAACTACAAGGAATTTCGAACTATCAAGGTTCTACTGTATTAATTATTTTTGTCAGCAAACTTGGTAATATGTATAATAACTGGTGATTATTTACTTTGACCGTAACATATATAAAGAGTTAATTGGCACATAACTAACAGTTAGTTCCAACAATTGTTTACACAATTCATTAGTTTTTGGACGAAGCTCCTATTTAAGTCTTTATACACACCTAGTAACAAAAAAGTGGAATTTACCTTATAGATAAACAATCTCTTGGATAGGCTATACAATTATGAAGACTATTGTGATATGTCTGCTTTTAAACATTGTTTTGCTGAAGACTTAGACACCTATTATAAAATTCACCAAATTTATTGTGTTTTGCCTGTAGATGTGAATCTTTTTATTTCATATCAAAACGTTGACATCTACAGGCTAATCATACCAAATTTTGTGGGTTTTAAAAACTGTTTATTAAATTCTCGGGATAAAAATTGTACCTATGCACTCTTTAATAAACAAACATTATTATTACAGATAGATGATGGGACTCAGCCTATTGTACAAGACAGCAATGAAAATTTGTAAGTAAATTTCACTTCTACGTTTTCTCTTAAGTAGTAGAACTTTTTGTGTTTTCTTTAATTGTTATCAATATTTTTACTTTTCCAGAAGTGCCTTAGAGCAAGATCTAATAGATTCGAGTAATCTGGAAGAATTACAAGGTGATGAACGTTCAAGAAATGAAACTGATGATGATAAAACTCTCTCGGTAAGTCCCACGTGGTGTAACATTGGCAATTTGATACATGACAGACTCATATTTTTATCTTGTACCTTCATCATTTTATGTAGTAACCCACATCAAGCTTACATTTTTCATTAAAAATAACTTTAAAATATGTTTGTGTAATAAAAAAATCATTTTGCAGTAAGTTATGGATTAGCAACTTAAAACAAGGTATACAACTACAGTACACTCTCGTTCATCGGACTCGGCGACATCGGAACTCCGCTTCATCGGAACTGAAAATCTGGATATTATTAATTTTTTTTCTTACGAAATAAATAATTTTTCCATTTTAGCGCCTTCAATTTCCATTCGTTCTATCGGCACAACAGTGAAGTATCACATTTTGCATTAAACGTCATCAGGCGTTTTCCATAATCTGTACCCATCGATGTGATTTACGAGGCCGTGGAGTATTCCCAAAAAATAGAAAGAGGAAGGGGCAGGAAGTGAACATCCGGTTCGACCGCTTCCCAATCTGTCCTTCAGTCTGTCTCGCGTAGCGACTGCACCTGTACGTGGAAGTCAGTTGACTGCTGGAATATGAGTGGAATATGAGAATAAAGATTTTGAATCTTTATTTCCTGCGTTGTTTTTATTCCTATCTGTTCATTGTTACCATGTTTAAAGTTTGAGTGCCTTATTTTCATAAAACCTCTTGTGTTATCTTAAAAACAAGAGTGAATACAATCACGATAGTTCACCGTATGGGCGGAAATGATGACTAACGACGGACTCCGCTTCATCGGAATTTTTTGACATCCGAACCGGCCGTCCGCCACATTAGTTCCGATGAACAAGAGTGTACTGTACTAAAAATGTTTGCTGATGTTTTACTACTTTGGAACTAAAATTAATTGTTTTTAGCAGGTTACGAAGAAAGAAAAGCAACAGACATCTGTACTTTGCCATATTTGTGGTAAAGCCTTTAAAGATATGGCAAACTTACATTCTCACAAGCGTACACATCTCCCTGAAAATCTCAAGAAGAAGTTTCCGTGCACTATCTGCGACAAGTATTTTAGATCAAAGTAAGTTAGACCATTTTAATTTTTGTATTAGTGGCATGATTGAGCAACAAATTCCATTTCAAATGACAGAAAATTCAAATAAAGTAAGTTTCAAGGTAATTACAGAATTAGCAAAAAAGTCACTATTTCGTAAATTATGGGTATGACGTTGTAAGACAATCATTCTTAATAAGATGAGGTACAGTACCTCAGTGCACTCACAAGCAATTAGTCCCTGATTTGTTCCTGGGGGCGACATTACAGGCACAAACGTGAGCGGTCACTGGTGGCAATATTATGCGATTAATTTCTTTATGATACTTTGTTGTCTTTAGATCAGTGCAGAGGCTTATTGGCCCTTGATGACAGGCAGTGGAGATTTTAAAAAATAACTAAGGCCTTCACTGTGTAACAACATTATAATTCATA
This sequence comes from Neoaliturus tenellus, assembly GCA_030545055.2. NCBI lineage: Eukaryota > Metazoa > Arthropoda > Insecta > Hemiptera > Cicadellidae > Neoaliturus > Neoaliturus tenellus. Next base: position 57,056,970 of record CM061531.1, on the reverse strand, counting down.
GGCGTACCAAATTTCATCAAAATCAGAGGTTCCTGTCAAAAGTTATCAGTAACACGGACGTAGGCCTATATGAAAATGAACGAATGGTGTTTTGGCTCCTGTGGAGCTCAAAATGAAAAAGCAACCTGGTCCCGGACTTATGTCTTACCATGGCTACTACGGTAATAGCGTATTCCCTATAGGGAAATTCGCTAAAACTATTATTTGGAAAGCCTTTTCTTAGTGAGCATCTGTAAGTCAAGAGGAACGTCCAAAATAAATTTCAATCCCGTAGGATTTATGGTAATTTTGGGATTTTGTGGGGTGGAGCCCTAACAGAAATATTCTAAAACCTTTTTATAGTGAAGACCTATGAGTAATCTCCATGTCAAACTTCAACCCCGTATAGGCCATATAGTAAATTTCAAGGCCAGTTAGGCGGAGCCCAAAAGAATTTCAACAAATATAATTTGCAAATCCTTTTCTTAGTGAGGACCTATCGTTATAGAGGAACGTCCACGTTAAATTTTAACCCTGTAGGATTGATGGTAATTTTGAGATTCTGTGGGGTGGAGCCCTAAGGGAAATTTGGAATAACCCTGTTTCTTATTGAGCCTGATACCGCCTTTTATTCCATACTATCACAAGTTTTGTTCCTCAAAATTTGATTTTTTATTGATTTTAACGGTACATAAAAAAATTTAACATTCAAGTATAATATTGTACAACATTCAAGTACAAAGTTTTACCAACTAAAGAACCAATCAGAAAATTTACTTAGTTCCTTTTGTTTTTATTTGAGGACCAATTTGAAACCACCAAAATATTTATCTCAGATTGATTTAGTTTTTTTTCAATTAAATTTTTTACTCTAATAACTAAAAAATTGTAAAATTAGTTTTATTCACTAAAACATTGAATTGTTTGTTAAATAAAATAACAGCACACCACTTAAAAGAGAAATCCTTCATGGTCGTGTTTCCAATGAAGTAGCCAATCTGAATAGTTCCACAATCTAGCTAGGTTTTCTTCCCATATTCTGCATTTTTCCAATATCATAGTAACATTTTTTGCCAATTTTGATATTTTCAGGTCACAATCTCATAATTTGCATTGTAAACTCCCGTTTTTCATGGAAAATGTTAGTGAATTAGAAACACATCCACAGACGCTAATCGCAAATCATTCCATATGATGGCAACAGTTGAAAGCATCTCCTTCGTATCTTTTCGACATCACAAAGGAGCTCTCTCATTGTCATACAACATGAGTTGATGTTCTGATTCACATATCCTCATAACGTGACTTCAAAAAGAGTCGTTGGCCTTGTATACACCTCCAACCAACCAATCCAAACTTGATGTCTTGCTTCCAATATGTTTTCAAGCCGCTGCTCTCATTGCAAGACTCTTTGTTCACAAAGGTTTTCCTCATACTCTTGATTTTAATTTGATGACTTCATTTATTTTGATTTAACTTCAATTTAATCACTGGAATTTGGACTGACTGGAATTTGTTTAATGAGAACGAAAGTACAACTCAATCAAATAAAGAAGGGCCCATGGAATAATTGGCCTGTAAAGTCTAGCAAAGTGAAAATAAGAGTGATGGATTGTTTTGTATGAAATTTAAATAAGTGCAAAAAGTTTGAATGTTGAAGAAAGACTGTGTTTATTTACATTGAACAGCTGATTGTTAACAACAATACAATTAAATTGAAACCATGTGCTTGTGTTAAGATAATTATAATAGTAATATTTCAGTGCTGTTCTGAACATTGCCACCAATGTATACAGAACCGAATAAGTAGGGACATCCTTATGGGGAAGTGAGAACGCCGCCCCTGAAAAACAGATAGCACCACTAAGATGGTAAGGATTTTGCTGATTGGTTGAATGGAAACAGATGACTAGAATAATTTTACAGAGGTTTGTTATTGTTTTGATTTTTTGTAAACAAACATGCTCATTTTGACATTTGAGAGGTAGGAAGAGCGCTTCCCGTGTCAGTAAAGAGAAGTAATCCTAGCATCAGCGCTTTATTTTCCTCTGGTTTTCGGGGGCAAAACTAAATTTTTTTAACATGGGATGTCCCTACTTATTCGGTTCTGTATACATTGTTGCCGCCCACCAAAAAATATATTTATATTTTTTCATGTTGCATTGGAATTAAAACTTTAATATTTACAAATTGAAATCAACAGTCTTTGAATTGTATACAAATTCTTCTTGAAAAATGAACAAATAATAAAAAAAAGTTAGGCTATTTTGTATCTTATTGATATTAATATCAAGTAAAACAGCATATTTCTTGAGATTGTCTATTTCACGGGTAATGGGCACAGCTTGACTACAGGACGCTTGATTTGTCCTTGTTTGGTTTGAAGAATTGCCACTCCTGTGGGAAAAGATGTTCTGTTTCCAATGGTTTTTAAATCTTCTTTAAAGTGATGGTGCTGAGTAATTTTCACCAATATAATCGTGGCAAAATTCAATTCTGAAGTTGAAAGAGCATTTGAAGTTATCTTGGTTGATATATTTTGACTATTATTGATGAAGCGAAGAATCCAGGCAAAATATCGTTGCAGATGCTGAAAAGAGGAAAAACGTTCTATGAAGTCAAGAAATGTTGATTCCTGGTTGACAGCAGTTGTAAAAATTACTTTTGGTTTGAGTTCAGAATCAATTTCTGTCGTAGGGTTAATCGCATTGACTTGGATTGGCTAATGAGAGGGGGGATGTTAAAGTCAAAGTCAAAGTCAAAGTTTTTTATTTGCCATAAAATTTTCACAATCATGGGCAAGAGTCATATACACAAAGTTAACTAAAGCTAAAAAAATAATGAAATTAAATCTTCAACAATAGGCTAAAAGAAACAAAACAGTATTTTCATTCCTTCAATTCTTGTAAATAATCGTGAACAGAATAATATTCCTTTGAAATTAAAAACTTTTTTAAAGAACATCTGAACACTTTTATGTTATACTCTTTCTTTAGGATGGATGGAAGGGCATTAAATTGGGCTATACTTGATTGATACATTTGTTTTTCGGAAAAAGAGGTGTGGTGGATTGGTGGCGGGATATTAGTTCTATTTCGGAGGTTGTATGAGTGGCAAGGTAATGAGTGGAAGGTGAAAAGGTGGCTATTGCGCTTGAAAAAGGTGAGACATTCTAGAATGTAGATGCAAGGAAAGGTTAGGATGTTGTTGGTCTTAAAGTGTGTTTTGCAGGAGTCCGAGTACTTAAGGCCAAGAATGAGTCTAAGGGCTTTCTTTTGCATCAAGAAAATTGAAAGTGTTTTGAGGCTCTCTGATCCCCAAGCAGGGACACAATAAGACATGTACGGATACAGACAACCGTAGTATGCAGTTAACAAAACATCCATTTTTGCAAAATGCGCAAGCCTGCGAAGAATAAAAATGCCAGAGCTTAGTTTTTTTAAAACTTTATTGATATGGGATGAAAAATTTAACTTGTCGTCAATGATTAAGCCTAGATAATTCACTTCATCGCAGGAACTAATTTCGGCATCTCCAATGAAGATGTTATTGGATGACAATGAACCAGAGATATTTCGCATTCTGAAGTCGATAAGTTTTGTTTTCAAAGTGTTGACACAGAGAAAATTATTAGTAAGCCATTGGAAAACTGAACTACCTTGTAGAAATGTATTGATTTCAAGAAGCTCACGATCAGGAGATGAAACTACCAAGGATGTATCGTCGGCAAATAGACATAGATGATGATCTCCCACAATACTGGAATGGATATCATTGATGAATATCAAGAATAAAATGGGTCCCAAGACTGAACCCTGTGGAACTCCACTTTTTACAGCTATTGGGAATGAATAGTAGTCTCTCATACAATCCCCATCATCAATAAAAGGAATTTTCACACTTTGTCTGCGGAATAGAAGGTATGATTCTAACCAGTCGAAAGACTTCCAGCCAATTCCACTATTTGAGAGCTTTCTTAAGAGAAGGCCATGGTCCACTACATCAAACGCCTTACTTAAGTCCAAAAACAAACCAAAGGTTGATCTTCTATTATCTAAAGCCAAAGATACCTCATTTATAAGACTGAACATTGCGTTCAAAGTTGAAAGTTTGTCTCTAAACCCAAATTGGTGGTTAGAGAGAATGTTGTATTTGTCAAAATATTTGGTGAGTCTGAAGAGAACCAACTTTTCGAGAACCTTGGAAAATGTTGACAAGATTGATATTGGTCGATAGTTAGATCGGTCAGATTTGTTGCCTTGTTTAAAAATGGGATTGACTATTGAAAGTTTGAGGGCATGAGGAAAACGACCTGTCTGAAATGAAGAGTTTGCAAGGAAGGCCAATGGAACAGATAATTCATTTGCGCAATGTTTCAATAGGACAGAAGAGACGGAATCTAGGGATGAAGAATAGCTCGGTTTCAGCGAGCATATGACACTCTTTATTTCTTCTGGATCGGTTGGGGACAGAAATAAAAATGTTGGATCACGAATTTGCGTTTTATCACACAGAGAAGGAGAGTAAGGTTTTGTTTGAGCTGAATGACACCCGAGGCGCTCAGAAACTGATGCAAAAAACAAATTGAAACTTTCTGAAACCAAAGAGGGCTCATCAACTAACATATTTTCATCGTTTTTTACAACAATCTTTTGAAATGTGCTAGATGTCTTTTGTGGGTTCAGTTCGTTTATAACTTCCCATACTGCTTTTGATTTGTTCCTGGAACTATTTACATGTTTCAGAACTGATTCAGATTTGGCAAGGCGAACACGATGTCTGAACTGCTTTCTTGCCTCAATATACATTTGCTTTAGCGGATGCGAAGAATCATAATTCCTACTTAAGGTATGGAGAAACAGCAACCTCTCTCTTAATTCCATAAGACTGCCGTCAAGAAGAACTCTGGTATGACGGTTCTTAGTTTTTATCTTGAATCTGATAGTAGGAAATGCAATGTCTATATAATAAGTAATTATGGATAGGAAGTTGTTAAACTGAAAGTCTACATCGTCAGATATTTCCAGCAATGACCAAGTCTCAGAACTTAATAATTTATTGAAAAGTTGAACATTACTTTCACTGAATTTCCTTTTGAAACTAAATTTTGCCGTTTGTGGACAAGGAGGTGAGTTAATCTGTATAAGACCATTTTGAGCATGGTGGTCAGATATTCCACTGACCAAAACTGAGGAGTCAAAGATTGATTGCTCGATGTCCGTAAATATGTTGTCAATGAGAGTCTGAGATCCATTAAATTCCCTTGTAAACGTAAAAATAGTGCTGCGAAAGCCAAAGGTTGCCATAAGATTTACCAATTTCTCCGATGAGGGGCTGGTTACTGCTAGGTCGATGTTGAAATCGCCTGTTACGATGGTTTGGACATTGGGTGCTACTAGTGATTCAAGACAGCCACATAGTGAGTCAAAAAAGACTTGGAGATCATTAACACGTTCATTCGGAGGCCTATATACTGCAACAACTAACAAAGAGAAATCTTTATTAAAATCAATTTTTGAAGCTGCTAGTTCACAGATTCCTTCTGTGCAAAACCTGGATACATCAATAAATTTAACTTTAGATTGAAATGATTTTTTGACCATGATACAGACGCCCCCCTTTTCCATATCAGTGCGGCAATAAGAAGCAATGGAGCAATATTCATGAATACAGAACATATCTAATTCCTCTCGTCTAAAAAAATGTTCAGAAGCACAGAATATATCAGGACTTTCAAGTTCCAAAAATATTTCTATCAGACTAAGTTTTGATAGCATCCCTTGAACGTTCTGATGGGTGAGCTTGATAAATTTGGGAAGATCTGCTGATGGATTTGCCTTTAAGGTCTCATGGTGTTCAAGGGGCACACTTCTAAAAAATGATTTTCTTTGAAAGCACTCGGATACGAGGAGGGGTTTTGATGATTCTTATGTGAGTAGGTGAGGGATTTATGAGGTACACTGCGATCTGTTATAATGACTGGAATTGGCAACGGACAAGAAATCTCGGATAAAGGAGGGTCAGGAATAATATAGCTGGCAATCAATGATGCAATCATTTTCTTTGCATTGATTTTGAAATGTAGTCCCTTACTTGTGTAAAAAGAATGCTTAAATAAACCATCAAGAGCAATAAATTCAGTGTGGTCAGACTCATGTATATATTTAGAAATACTCTTATTCAAGGCATATATTTCACGATTAAGGTTGGGGTTATCAAGCCTGTATGGTACACCAATAACAATAAGTTTAGTATTTGATGTTTTCTGAATCAATGATTTAAAATGTTCTAAAGTGTTTTTGTGACAATAGTTAGTATGAAAATCATTTGTGCCAGCAAATACCACAAGATAGTCATCCTTCGTCAGTTCTAATAATACAGAGTCAAGATCGTTAGTGACAAATTGGCAGTTTCCACCAGGCTTGACAGTTCCCATTACATCATAACATAATTCGCATTTAGTGTTATCTAACTTTTCCGTTAACAATTTCCCTAAATGACGACCATGGCTGTCTGCAAGTATTCTTACTTTTCTTACATTTTTAATATTTGTCTCATTACATGAAGTCGCATGCCTACTTGGAGGTTCAGGTATAGCTCCAATTACAGTTTCATTAGAGATTTCACTTGCAACTATTGCACTTACATTCAAATTAGTTATCGGACAAGTATCACTACTGCAAATGTTATTTTTCTTACTACTAGATGTGGGTAGGCGTACATTAGCTTTTTTGGGTAGGGAATCATTAGTGGAAGGGCTATTAGAGTAGGTTGGAGCTGAGGGTTGGGTTTCAATTGGAGGGGTTTTGGTCCTACATTGATCGTCAACATTATCACTTAAAACGTCGAATTTGTTACTAGTTATTACAATATTTGACTTGATTTTATTAAATGATATTTTACTTTTTCTGTTTCGTTTTTTGTGTTTACTATGTACATGTGTCCACTGTTTGTGTTTGAGTTGGTGCGCATGTTGTGTTTCTGTTGGAATGAGGTCAGATGGATTAAGCATGTGAGTTACATTTTCAGTTACAACTATAGGATTAGTTAAAGTTTCTGAGCTATTGTTCAAATCAGTGTCCTGTGAAATATCTACTTGCGGCAGAAACGGGGTGACGAGCGCCTCGCACAGTTGGTGTAGCAGCAGCCTTGCGTTGACCAGGACGTGGAATCCACACTCGAAGCTCCCGCTCTGCTGCTGCGTCTCCGCGTCGTACAATGAGGCGTCACCCAGGTCGAGATTCATAGTCAGTCTCTCAGCGTGTCGGATGTTTCCACCTTTCAAGGAATCGTAATGTCTCATCTCATTTGTACTTTTAATGTAAAGTAATAAACTCCAGTGTTTCCCACCATCTACTTCCATCCCATCGTTACAATCGTTTAAACAGAAGAATACGTAGTTCATTTCATTAAACTTAATGTCTTTTAGCGTTTGTTGAACTAATTCCTTGTCACATAGAAGTTTGAGAAATTGTGTCATAGCTGGACCAATAAATATGATGTCATTACGAAGTTTAGATGAATCGTTTTGCATCAGATCAAAGTATGGGCCCAACAAATCGTCATTTAACCACTTATTTTTATTGCTTTGTTTTACATTTGCAGCTTTAGTAAGAGTTGCAATTTTACAGTTTAGCTCGTTACAATTTGTTTCCATCTTCCTTATTTGTTTCTGTAACTTGCTGTTTTCTGCAATAATGTTGTCTGGTCCATGCCACCAAAGGGGGTGATAAATGAGCTGTGATGGCATTATACCTCGTGATGCGCAGTCTGCAGGATTTTCGGAGGATGGAACGTAAAACCAATGTGACGGATCCAAAGTTTCCTGAATGTTAGCGACCCTGTTGCCTACAAATGTTCTCAGTAAATGTGGAGAAGTATGTATCCAACTCCAACAAACTTTTGAATCTGTCCCAGCATAGAATTGTGTACCAGAAAACTTTGTGTTATCAATTGTTTTCTTGTAAAATCGAATCAGTTTATTTAATAAGTAAGTACCACACAACTCCAACTTTGGAATAGTGAGTGTCTTCAAGGGGACAACCTTAGATTTCGCTAATAATAGGTGAACAGAAACAGAGTCATCATTACTAACAATTCGTAAATATATGCAACAAGCATAGCCTAGTTCAGAAGCGTCACAAAAGCCATGTAATTGAGCATCCTTGAAGTTCTGAGTTGCAACGAAGCGGGGAATATTTAACTGAGACAATGTAGGTAATTCTTCACAAAACTTCATCCATTGTAAATAAATATGATTTGGAAGGTGATCATCCCAATTTATTCCAAGAGTCCACAGTTGTTGCATTGACTGCTTATCCCAAAACACCATGGGTGTAGCTAAACCTAGCGGATCAAAGATTTTAGAAATGTGTGAAAGTAATCCACGTTTTGTCGGGGAAGATTCCTTGACAGGGGCGTGAAACGTCAATACATCTTGTTTGGGAAGCCATTGCAGACCAAGAACCTTAACAGAAGCATCTTCAGTCTTGTCTGAGTGGAATACGATTGCCTTATCATCAGTGTGCACATCAGCTAGTAATTCTGGAGCGTTGCTTGACCATTTGCTTAGTTTAAAACCACCAGACTTCATTAAGGAAATTAATTCGGTCTTAAGATTTTGAGCTTCTTCGAGTGTTTGAGTTCCAGTAATGCAATCATCAACAAACATGTCATTTATCACAGCTTGGGCTGCCATCGGAAATTTATCTCCTTCGTCAGAAACAAGTTGTCGTAAAGTGTGAAGTGCAAGAAATGGTGAACTAGTAACACCATAAGTTACAGTGTTCAAAGAATAAAATTCAATTGGTTGCTCAGGACTTTCCTTCCAAAGGATAGCTTGATATTGGCGATGGTCTGGGTGAATAAGTATCTGACGATACATCTTGCATATGTCAGTTCCAAAGACAATTGGGTGCAGTCGGAAGTGAGACAGTATTTGGCAAATATCATTTTGCAGTTTAGGTCCATTTAATAGCTCGTCAATCAGTGATTGGCCTGAATCAGTTTTGGCAGAGGCGTTGAAAACAACTTGTAACTTTGGTGTAGGATCTGAAGCCTTGAAAATACCATGGTTTGGAATGAAATATGCTGGAGGGGGATCATCAGACTGTAGACAAGTCATGTGGCCTAAGTCTTCATATTCCCTCAAAAAATCATAGTACAGTAGAACCTCGATAGTTTGACTCTCGATAGTTCGACACTCCTGATAGTTCGACATGGTCAATGACAACTTAACATGTTAATAATGACCGATGGGTTGTCCATGTTGGAGCCTGACAAAGGTGAAAATGTAAACAAATTGGCGAATGATTTGAATGTTGTTTATGTTAAAGTTCAAGTATGTTATGGTTTCACTAAAATTTAGTGTTTCCTAAATTATGATTATGATTTTTATACTCCCAGTGTTAAAATTTCCCATTTACTCCCTATAGTTTGACATTTCGATAGTTCGACACTCTCTAAGTCCACAAAGTGTCGAACTATCGAGGTTCTACTGTATTTAGCTTTAAAATCGGAGTTGTTCTGCAATCGGTTCTCAAGAGACACTAAACACTTCTTCGCACGGTTAAAAGAATCGGCTAAGTTTGGTGGTTCATTTTTGAAGGGTAATTTAACAATGTACCGACCTGACTGATCTCGAGAATGAGTAGAGGCAAAGAGATTCTCGCAAAGTTCATCCTCTGAGCTTACCCGTTGTTTGGAAGGAATTTCTTCCATTTCCCAAAATCGCTTTAAACAACTTTCCAATGATGATTTCTGGTCTGAAATGGTTAGGTTTGCAGACACTGTAGGTTTGCATAATGTTGGAATTTCAGTTTGTCCTATCAAAACCCAACCAAATTTGTTGAAAGGGGTAGGATATCCAGGAGGTGAATCAGACCGCCCACCATCAAATACGTGAGGGAACAAGTCAGCGCCCAACAAAAAGTCGATCGGTCCCGGAGTATCAAAGCTGGGATCAGCCAACTTTAAATTGCCAAAATATTGTTTCATGATGGAACTCAGTTTGACAGTTGGCATTGAAGAAGTAATCTTATCTAAGACAATAGCCTTAGCATGTAGTGTTGAATCATAAGTATCTAGTGGTTTCAAAGTGCATTTTACAAATCCTTTGGCACCAAGAACAGCAGTTTCAGAAAGTCCCTTAATAGGCTGATAACATTCGTACCTAATGAGGTAAATTGAGTTTATTAGCACAAGAGGTAGTTATGAACGATCCTTGGGAGCCAGGATCAATTAGAGCACGCACTGTGTGAAAACTAGATGAGCTATCTTGAATTTGTACAAGAACTGTTCCTAGTAGGGTTGTAACATTTGATTGTGATTCGGTGTTCACTGCATTCATAGATTTGACTGATTTTGATTCAGAAACTGGCTTACATGGAATTGAATTAGGTATGTTTGTCTTAACACATTTTACAGGTTGAGTTTTCAAAGTCTTCACTGGTTGTGTAGGATTAGTAAAATATGAATCATCAAGTAAAGTAGTAAGGTGAGGTTTGGAACATTTCTTACATCTGTGTACTGAATTGCATTTGTGTAACATGTGTGTCGAACTTAAGCAATTAAAGCACGCTTGCTTTGACTTGACAAAGTCTCGCCTGTTGCTTGCGCTTAGCTTCAAAAAGTCTGGACAAGAGTAGATGAGGTGATTAGCTGAACAGTATAAACAGTAGGGTTCTTCAGTGTTGGTTGAAAATACTTTAGACTTCATTGGTTGTGTAAACTTACTACTAGAACCGGTACTTGGTTTCTTTGTAACAGAGCTGTTGGTATAGGCAGGTTTGTAATTCTGACTAGCAATAGAGGAACTTAGGCGTTGGGAAGCATCTAAACACTTACAGTGTTCCTTGAGAAAATTAATAAAATCATCAAGTGAAGGGAATTCTGTTCCTACAAACTTTCTTTCAAATAATTGACGTGTGTGATAATCGATCTTCTTTAATGCCACGGTCAAAATTATGAAGTCGCCTAAGGGGCCAGGAATTTCCATAGACTTTAGCGCTTGCATATTTTCAATAAGTATGTCAAGTATATTCCTAAGTGGTTTTGGTGACTCCGAAGTAACAATAGGTAAGTTAAATATCTCATCAATGTAATGAGTCGCAAGTAGACGTTTGTTGTCATAGCGATCCAACAACTGGTTGAACACAACCTCATAATTAGTAGCCGAAATTGGAAGTGAGCGGACTAAAGAGTGTGGTTCTCCCTTAGTACAAGTTAGAAGGTAGTGAAATTTCTCAATTGCAGGAAGAGTTTTGTTCTCATGCACTAAAGATAAGAAAAGATAATTAAAATTAGGCCAATATTTTAAAGTTCCATCAAAACAAGGCAAATTAATTTTTGGAAGCTTGGCATGTGTAGTACTACTTGGTTCCAACACAGATTTAACTGGGGAAACATCCAGCGGGCATAAGGCTTCTTTTGTAGCTACAATTTTAAAATACCTATCAATTTCCTCGTTTAACTGTAGTAAACCTTCAATTTGAGAAGTTTCTCCTAATGAAATATACTTAGAGACAATGTTGCTCTGAAATTGATTAAAACTTTCATATTGTTCATTGAGTTTCTCAAACCTGGCTTTAAAAATAGCAAGTTCAGATGGTTCTACATGTACTGTTAATGCATTAGCCTTAGACAAGAGATTGTCAACTCTTTTGATTATGGAGTCCCTATTAAATTTTAAGACTTCAATTTCCTTCTTGATTTCTTCAGCAGCACTCATAATGATTTAAAATTAAGAGAAAATAACAATGAAATAATGTCTCTTTTGTTGAAATAAACAAAACATAGCAGTAAAAATATTTAGGAACAGTTACATTTTCTTCAATTATGAATTAAACTTGAAAGAAATAACTTTTCTTCAGACAATTAGTTGAGTTATTGTGAAATCTGGTAAATAAAATTCTTCTGATCAAACTTACATTGAAATTGTTAATAAATTATTAAAAAATTGTAATTATTGCAATGAAATTCATTTTTGAAAATAAAGTAATAAGTTTTCAGCTGTTATTTGTACTGAAAAATGGCAAATATGAATCTTCTTCTGGGTTCACTTGTAGTTGCAGCAGTAAGATTGAAAATTAACAAAGTTTTACTTAAAAATGTCCAGAATAAGTAAACAAATGGGAAAATCACTTAAAACCCCTTTAAATTGAACTGTAAAAGGTGTGGTTAATTAATCTAGGTTCGAAGGACCAAAAAATGCTTTGTATGAAATTGAAATAAGTGCAAAAAGTTTGAATGTTGAAGAAAGACTGTGTTTATTTACATTGAACAGCTGATTGTTAACAACAATACAATTAAATTGAAACCATGTGCTTGAGTTAAGATAATTATAATAGTAATATTTCAGTCCTGTTCTGAACATGGATGGCAAAAAATAAGTCACGGAAAACCAAGGTGACTGTAGGCCAGGGCCAGGTGAGCCACATCCCATAAGAGCAATGGTGTCACTTTCTGCGACATCCATATATGTCACCACAGAGGTTTTGTCGGTTAAGAATGTGTTTAAAAAACCAAAACATTACTCTTTGTTACCTGCAAGTGTTGCCAACACTACAGCAAACAACAATCGTTCTCGTTTGAATTGGGAATTTTTTGTCTCAACAATTACTAAAATACCCCCCGTTGCAGCAGACCTGCGTACTCAGCGAATTTCCAAAGGATCTTGAGATTTTGTATTTTCCCCATAAACACCATAGGAAGGAGTATGTAGGTTTGCTGTCATTGGATGTTGTTAGAAAGTGTTAGTTTTGTTAGAAAATGTAGTAGTTAGGTAAGGTCAATATCAAATTGTATCAATATTAACACTTTTAAATTTTTCCCATAAACCCCATTGGGGTGAGTATGTAGGTTTGCCGCCATATGGGTGTTGTAAGCAAATATCAGTTAAACTCTACCTAGTGAATGTGCATACCAAATTTTATCAAGTTATTCCTATAAATAAGGGAGATGCAGGGTTTTGTTGATTTCCCATAAGATTAACATGTGAATCCTATTTTTTACTTTTCTCCGTAACCTGTTACGCCAAGTTAAAAATTGAAAATACTAAATTGTTTGTTTTTTTAAGCTCTTTTAAATGGGTTTGGTTAAAATTGTTGAATTTTAAAAATTAAGGTCCAAAAATGCCAAAAACCGATTTTTGACCCCTTTGAAACCCCATAAAACCCCGTTCCCATAACCCGATCATGCTGGTTCATGAACTCATGAAAATAGATCTGGTCTTACACCTTCATATTAAATTTCATCAAAATCGGAGGTCCCCTTCAAAAGCTATCAGTACCACGGACACATAGATATATATATATATATATATATATATATATATATATATATATAGCTATATAGATATATATATATACATATATATGATACCCCCGTCGCAGCAGACCTTCGTACTCAGCGAATTTCCAATGTGATTTCAGATTATTTACTTTCCCCATAAAAACACCATAGGATCGAGTATGTAGGTTTTCTGCCGTCGGGTGTTGTTAGAAAATCTAAGTTAATCAATAATTGGTGAATGTAAACACAAAATTGTATCAAACTCTGGCAATTTTTTATTTTCCCCATAAACCCCATGGGGGTGAGTATCTAGGTTTGCCGCCATATGGGTTTTGTAAGCAAGTGTAAGTTTAACCTTATATAGATAATGTACATACCAAATTTGATTAAGTTATGTCAATAAATAAGCAAGATATAGGGTTTTCTTGATTTCCCATAAGAATAACATGGAAAACACATTTTTGGATTTGCCCCGTAACCAGTTATGCTAAGATAAAAATTCAAAATACCAAATTGTTTGTTTTTTTAAGCTCTTTTAAATGGTTTCAGTTAAAATTGATGAATTTTAAAAATTAAGGTCCAAAAATGACAAAAACCCATTTTTGACCCCTTTGAAACCCCATAAAACCCCGTTCCCATAACCCGACAATGCTGGTTTGCGAACTCATGAAAATAGACCTGGTCTTACACCTCCATACCAAATTTCATCCAAATCGGAGGTCCCCTTCAAAAGTTATCAGTACCACGGACACATAGATATAGATATATATATATATATATATATATATATATATATATATATATATATATATATATATATATATATATATATATACATATATATGAAAATGAACAAACGGTGTTTTTGGCTTCTGGGGACCTCAAAATGAAAAAGTGGTCCCGGGCTTAGGTCTTACTATGGCTACTACCGTAATAGTGTATTCCCTATAGGGAAATTCGCTAAAAATGAACGAATGGTGTTTTTGGCTTCTGGGGACCTCAAAATGAAAAAGTAAAGTGGTCCCGGGCTTAGGTCGTACCATGGCTACTACCGTAATAGCGTATTCCCTATAGGGAAATTCGCTAACAAGGAATTTCAAAGCAAAATAGGGTAGAAATTATGGTTTTAGATTTACCTTGATTGATAATTTGTAATTTGGTTATTACCTAATGGTTTGTTATCAACTAATAATCCAAATTTAAAATAGAGTAAAATGGTGTCGTTACGATAAATATCGTACCCATATGGCAGGACTGCTTCGTTCTCTTTTTCAATCAGCTATGTAATGGTAAATATTATAACGTAACTTGACTTCCGTTTTAGTTTAGACGCTTCATATCCGGAACACCAAAAAAAGCTATTCGGCTGACCTGGGAAGAAGTTATGCTTCTTCCTTTACAGACCTTGACGGAAAACCACGAGAAAATACATTTTTGCTAGACTGAAAGAAAGAGCTATATCCATGGTAATTATTTCTAAATATTGTCGTCATGGTGAAGATTGTTAATAATAAAAAACTCCTACTCTGGAACAGAAATAATGTGGTCCAGTCAGCCAAATAATCCAAAAACTCAATTAATTTGGGGAAATGAACAATCCTTAAGTGATTAGATATAGTTTCAACACAGAAAAAATTTTGTACAATTTGGCAAACATGCGCTGAAATAAATAAAGTAATAAGACACTTATAAGTTCACATGAAAAGAGTAGTTTTTATTCATGTCCATGCCGAATTTCAACCCCTTAGGCCGCAAAGTATATTTGAAGTCCTGCCCTAGCTATCCAAAAGCTTCTTTTAGTGAGCACCTATGGGGAAAGTGGATTTTCTATGTCAATTGGTTCCATGCGCTTAGGTCGTCTGGTTTTTCAGATTTGTAGTTTCGTAAATTTGTATTAAAAATATGCTATAAGAATAACATTAGGTGAAATTTGAAATCCTGTGCGGCGGAGCCCTGATAGAACTTTGCAAAACCGTTTCTTAGTGACTACCTATGAGCAAAGAGGAAGGTCCATGCCAAATTTCAACATTGAAGGTCCTATAGTTTTTCAGATTCATTGTTTCCTAACTTTGTATTGAAAATTGGCCATAAGGATAACATTAGATAGAAATTTTGAAGTCCTCTGTGGCGGAGCCCTGATGGAATTTTGCAAAACTGTTTCATAATAAGCATTTTTGAGGAAAGAGCAACGTCTATGCCAAATTTCAACCCTTAATACCCTGTGGTTATGGAGATTCTCTGATACATGAGTGAGTGGGATTTGACAATACCACTGTTGTTAGTAGATTATCACAAACATTTTTTAAATTTGTCAACAAAAGTTTTCGAAAATATCCATAATAATTTCTCAAATAATAACAATTTCATACTAACGGATGCCCTTCCTAAGTAATCATGTCATGATCAGTTCACTAACCACCAAGCAGGGTCAAATGCAGTCACAGTTATTATAGCCTCTAAAAGCTGATTCACTGTTTGGATTTAATTTCCAAATTATTCTTAATGTGATCTTTCCCAGGCTCTAAGAATTTTTACAAATTAGGTAGCTGTGTTTTTGTTTGCCATCACTTTCAGTGTAGGTACATGTAGACGTTAGTGTAATGCTCAAGGTAGTGTCACGTTTCCAGTTTTCACCTGTCGGAGCACATGAATGTACATCTCGGCGTGACACCGTACTCGTGTCCGTCGTGTGACAAACGCTTCCACAGCCGAGCGCTGCTGCGACAACACGCTCATGTGCACCGTGCCCAAGCCGATGACAAGAATAAGGTGAGAACAACGTGGAGTTTACATTGATAGGGCCATTGTATCTCAGTTTTTAATTTTTTTATCAGATCTTATATAAACTTCTATGTACTAATAAATTGGTATAGGTGTGTAAGTGTAACCAACCATATAAGTTTCAAACCTAAAAAATAGGGTTGTGTGTTAAGGTCATTGTACTTTTAAGTTAACTTTTAAACTTTAGCCAAACTCAAGAGCAACCAACCAAGCTTTGAGTAAGAGTGAGGTGGTAGTCATTGAGTGTGTTGATTTTTTTCTTGGGAGGAATGACGCTTTGAATAGGTCTTGAGACCTGTTTGTAAATTTAACATTAAAAATATTTACAGGTGTACGTCGGTGATTTGAATGTAAAAAATCAGGACTGTCAATAATCCGGAATTGTATCTAGCAAGAAATAACATTTTAGACTGTCTGTTAGTCGTATATGTTAATACCATATACTCTTTACTGGAGGGTGAGCGATGGGAATAGTGCGTAGTAAGGAGTCAGGGGAAGTCGGGGAATGGGGAGGGGCCGTGTTCAAGGTCACACTGCCAATGACCCTGCTATATGGCAACTGTCCCACCAGTCGCTTAAGTATACTGACCCTGAGTTACTCTGTGTTCATTGTAACACACAGAGTTACGTTTCTGTTACGTGTTAAGACAGTTAAGGACTTAGTTGCAAAAAACTAAAGACTACCACAGTTGAAAAGCTTCTTAAAAAGGTCTGATGTCTTTACTGTACACATTTTGCTATGAACAAAGTACAATACAGTACTTGAACATATAACAGTGTTCGTAGTTCATCGTATTTCAAGAACCTTTACTATAAATAAGAAAATATACAATTTTAAGAATTTTTTTTACTTAAATAAGACATACAGTAGACTCCCTCTTAATCGGCCACCTCGGGACCAGGCCGCGGCCAGATGGGCGGTTGAACCGATGATGATTTAAGAACGTCAACCTACAATTTTACATGTCCTAAATATAATTATCACTTGAACAAAATTTTTAACTAAATTACTGTTAGCTAGCTTCTGATACCCATGAAATCCACAGCATACCTAAACTAATAAAAATTTATTTTTTGTTGTGGTCAAAATCATTGACTTATGGTAGCATTCACTTCCGTACTGGTCGTTACATTTTAATTGTTTTTAGAACGTTAATATAAAATAACGTTGAATTGAATGATACTGTATATAAAAAAACACGGCCGGTTAAATCGATGTTGAGATAAAAAAAATCGACGGCTGTTTAAAAAGAAGTTATGTTTATGTCAGGGTAGGCCGGTTAAAGCGGAGACCGGTTAAAAGGTGGCCGGTTAAAAGGTAGTCTACTGTACTGGCCATTTTAAGGTAATTTTGATAATCCGGCTGGAGTCCGGTCCCAATTAATCTGGATAATCAACACTTTACTGTAACAATTTCCCCAGTACTTTATTTTATTTATTTATTTATTTATTTTATTTTATTTTATTTTTTTTTTTTTTTTTACTCATGGCACTTACTTCCTAAGTGCATAGATTTGTCAGAATTGAATTAGCCTCCTCTACTATACATCCTGAAGCTACCAATACAGTATTAGTAGGTATATATCCTCATCCCCATCTTACTGATGTTCAAGGCTGGAGCATAATGATTGTATTTTCCAGGTGGCGTGTCCCAAATGTGGCCTGCTGTGCACTCGCAAGGGTAACTTACGGGTGCACATGAGAACCCATCTCGAGAATCGCACATTCAGCTGCTGCTTGTGTCAACAGCAGTTCCCTTCGTTCAGCGAGATGCTCTCCCACCGGAAAAAACACAGCCAGGAGGACATCAAGCAGCTCCTCGAACAGGACCTCATCAAAAACAAGGTCTACAAGTCTTAAGTTTTTTACATTTATTTCTGTTTATGAATGTAGTGCTAGAACTAACATTAGACTCTCGTTAATACGGAAATGGGGAATAATAATGCAATTTTACTGCATACCATCAAATACGATCCAGATTATGTCCTTGTACGACGGCCGTTTCGGAGATTACTCCATCGACGGGTACACGTCGCAGCACACTAAACTATGCGACGTGTACCCGTCGATGGAGTAATCTCCGAATCGGCCATCGTACAAGGACATAATCTGGATCATGTTTGAGGGTAGGCAGTAAAATTACATTAATATATATGCACACGATTCGCCACACTTGAGATTATGGAAATGGGGAACTTGTGGAAAGAATTCAATATATCAAATCAGAGCCGATTTCCCTCCCACGGTTTACTCCTCCAGACTGAACGATATTGGCTTTAAAATTATGAAACTGTGGAAAAGCGGCTGCTAGCTGTGAAACTACTTTAAATGGCCAAGAATAATATTCAGACATTTAAAATATAGTCTTTCAATATCAACCGAACCGCCAATGGTAACTGAAACTGACAAAATTGTGTAATATGATTCCTGGTAGTATTAAGTCGTGAAAGTTGTTAGAAACAGCGATTAGCATCGTCTGAAAACTACCCGACTATTGGAGGACCAGATAGAGGATTTGCTAGATTATTGAATCGTGATAATTTAGTGTTTTATTTGTGAAGTTTGAGCTGATGTCACGACAATTTGCTGGTTGTTTCTATCTTCAAATATTAGCATATAAAGCATTTATTCAAATTTGATTGATTTTTGTTGTGTGTGATGCCTCTGATTTGTTCAAAATTATGGTAAAGACTCAACTTTTCAAACATACTCAGACATACAATATGGACATTAGTGTCTCTTGAATATTTGTTTAAGTTTTTATTGAGTGCATCTGTACAACATTGTAAACTAAAATATTTTATTTAATTATTGAAGCATAAACAATTAATCAACGTCAAATGAATTGGTTGGTTTACCTTATTACTAGAGCATTTAGGACAACATTTGGTTCAATTATTGTAGTTTCAATGATAGAACTTTTAACAATGAGCAATATGTTACTGCAATTTTTCAGGATCGCATATTCCCGTGTCAATTTTGTGAAAAGATATTCACGGATAAGCGGATTCTGATGACGCATGTGCAGCACGTGCACGAGGGAGCCTCCAAGTACGAGTGCGGAGACTGCGGCAAGGTATCCTTGTAACCTTATGTAGGCCTACTCTAAACTCATTATTTTGTTAGTCTTAATTACAAAAGTTGTTTTCCTTTTAATTTCTGAGGTCCGTTTTCAATCCGTTAATAAATAAATTAGTATGGACTAGTTAATATTGTATTTATTTAAAGACAATAAGTATAAAAACTAATCAAAATTTTTTTTTAAATTTTTGTTAGTTATGTAAATATATTTTTTATATTTATGTTAGGGTTGTTCTAGCTAATCCATTTTTTCCATTTGATTAATTGTTATCCTTTAAAAATAATAATAATTTATACATGATTTTTTTACAATGTTAGTTTTATTTATAAATCATAGTTTTCTGTTTTTCTAATATTTTTCAACGTATTACTATTATTTACTGCAGAATGTTTTCCATAGCTAGACTTCACACTAGACGTTCACAAAATTTAGCCCTTGAAATACTGCACTGAAAACCTGTACATTCAGCGAATCACTACCACTTACAGTATGAGGGTTATGTGCAGGGGTGGACTGAGCCGCCGGGACACCGGGAAAGTTCCCGTTGCGCCCTCCCCATCAAGGCGCCCCGGCGCCCCTAGGACAAGATTTTTTTCATTATAAGGAATTGTAAAATATTTTTTTAAGTTCAATATTTGTGAATTTTTATTTTTCCTAAAGCGATTAATATGTTTTTGCACTTCATGACTTGAACATAATACGTTTATCTTCATATAAATTGAATGTTCAATTTTGATAAATTGCTCCAACTGGGAACTCTTTCGTGTAGCAATGACTCGACATAGTTGGCTAACCTGTGCGGCGAAACAGCTGTCAGCCTGGGCGCGACCATTGCGACGTAGTACGAGTAAAGGTCAATCCCAGGGGGGTGATTTTGTTAAACCTTACACAAAGTGTATATTTGTATTTATTATGGAATATGTACAATTTTGAATATAAATACGTGTATTAGGACGACTCTTGTAGTCCATTATTTTAATAAGTCGACAATTTTAACAGGTTAGGAACGATGCTGTATTTGCATTTTGCAGAAACTATGCAGTTTCCAGGCAATCTTCGTTGCAATGACTTTCCTGATGATTTTTTAGCACACCACTCCACTTACAGATTACCTGCAAACCAAGGTTCTTGACTATGTTCAAGCATTGAGGCATAAGCTGCACTTAGGAAAAAAGGCGCCTTTAGGATTTAAAAGGTGCTAGGTCCAAGATTGCTGATGTCTTCAAAGCTGCAGAGGTCTTCGTCACTGAAATAACGAACAAAATCAAACACTTGTCGAGTACAGTTCCAAATATGGAAGAAATCATCATAGAAACAAATCTCCCTGGGGTGAGAGTAGGAAGAAGAAGAAAATGCCGGTGGAAACTTCATCAGGAGACGTGGCCTAATTGGAGGACAGCAATCGCCGATTTGAGGTAACCGTTTTTAACTGTGTTATAGATCAAGCTGTCGAATGTATGAACGAAAAGTTTTCAGGAAAACAAAGTCTATGCTTAGATTTAAAATATTTTGATCCAAAGCGGTTTTTACAGCATTGACATTAACTCTTCTGGCTTTCAAAGGATAATAGAATTAGTTACCGATTGCGAGGAGGGGATACTGGAGGAGGAATTAGTATATTTTAATCACCGTGTCATCACCAGTTGTCGAAGCCAGTAAACATAACAAAACCAACCGATGATTTTGAAGGTGAGCTCTCGGAAGAAGAATTGGTTTCCAACTTAAATGATGACGAATAAAGAGACCCAAACGATTTGCAGTATATTCAGTGTAAAAGTGGTAAAAATGCAATACTTGCTTCAAGTGTGAATTCGACGTCTTACTTGAGTACAATGTTTTTGTTTTCAAGGCTGTACACGAACCTTTTTTAAGTCTTTAAGTATATCTCTTGACATTACCAGCTACCCAAGTGTCATGTGAACGGCCCTTTGCAAAATTAAAATATATCAAAACAAGGCTCAGACTCCATTCACGACTCGCTGATGAACACCTTAACACCTTATTTCTCATGAACATTGAGGGAGATATTCTTGTCAAGATCAATAATTATTAGATAATCGACAAGCTGAGTGAGAAGAGTGAACAATTACGAAGACTTCTTCACGTATAAACTGTTGGTATGTTGACTTAACTTTTATGGGCAGCAATATAAACAAACAGTAATGTAATATACTTGGTTTTGATAAAGATAAAAAAACTACGGCTTTCAAGTTTAATATTTGCCTACAAAGCCTTCAGATGCTTATTGTAAAGTTATTTTTACTTTCATAAGTTTGATTTTTAATATCAGTTTATAATGCTTATTGAAAATTAAGAAGTTACTGTTTTAACACTTGTTTGATTTACTTTTTACAAACTACAGTAACATACTTCTATAGATACATTGTAAATTGTTTAAATTTTAAGGGATTCTGTTATTATAATCATTAGAAATAAAGACCAAAATATCCATTTTTTTTGTCACATGTTTCAACTATGTCATTTTCAAGTAATTAAACTATCTATATAAACTCTTTAATATTGTAAGGTTACAATTTTAATTGCTAGAAAATTATATGATAGTCGGAACATGTATAATAAATGTTCTTTATTATATACATAATAATATAAATGTCATATATGTATATATATGGCGCCCCTCCAGTACCCATTCCACCACCCTTTTCATAGTGTCAGTCCACCCCTGGTTATGTGTTGTATTATTATTCATGGCAAAGCAAATTACTCCCCTATAATGGGATGCACGAAAATAGTCCGATGAAAATTTTAACAGCCTTGTTCCCCCTCTTGCGTTGCAATGTTGTCATTTGTGGTTATGTATTACCATGTGTAATACAGTATAGAATGTGTTTCAGAATAAATTTGGCCACATGTATCGACTCTCATTTTCAGACTATTTTCGTGAATCCTACTATAGTACAATATCAGAGTGAGGAATAATGCTAAATGGATCGGTGTTGTTTCAAAAACTTGTTTACTCTTGGAGCTTGATTTGTAAGATTTTGTTTGTGTTTTTCAACCCGACCGCTGTGCTCGTCAGGTTCTGCAGTCGCAGCAGTCGCTGGGCTACCACCGCCGGTCGCAGCACACGGGCGAGCGGCCGTACCGCTGCGGCTACTGCGGCGACGGCTTCCTGCTGCCCCAACTGCTCAAGGCCCACGAGGCAAAGCACACCGGCGAGCGACCGTTCAAGTCAGTAGACCATAAAGTTTTATTACCATTTTTCATTGAGAATAGTAAATGCCTCAATAAACAATTACAAAAGATGCAAACGTATAGGCCTTCATTAAATAATCTTGTTTCTAGTTTTCAAACTAGTCCGTTATGTTATGTTAACAAGCCTTGTGTTATAGTTATGGAAGGGTCACTTCCACCATGGTGTAGCCATGTGATTTTTTTCCTCACAGTGGACATTTTTCATTTCTTCTGGCTTGAGTCCTTGACGTAGTTCCAAAATCTAGCGATTTAGTTGTAAAATAGGTATATAACATGAAACCACTTTTAAAAACCAGAGTAAGATTGTTTGGGATTATTATCAAAAATGTTTTATAAAACAAAATTTTCCCTTGACTATACTAAGAAAATGCCGGAACGTGACCTCAAATGGATGCTCAAGCCAGAAATTTCCAGCAGTCAAACTTTGTGTTAAAAGCATATTACCAAAGTTTCAAAATGCAATACACAACATATTTAAGATTGGGTATTTAGAGTTTTACCCTACATTCAAAGACCTTTAAATTCTATTTAACTTTCATCCATTGCTTCCATAGACTTTCAATACATGCTAAACCTCTGCAGTGCCTGGACTCTGAAAAATATAGGTTGCTTTTGAGCATAGCTTAGTCTCAAGTATGAAAGATTAATCTTAAGCCTTGTTGTGGTAATCAAAATTAATCAAATATTTTGATACTTTTGTTTGACAAATATTGCCAACAGACTTACGACAAAGTTAAACATTACTATGCAATTCAACTAATACAATGTCAGAATTGTAAGTCTTTCTTACAGAATTTATACATTCTTTTATTTTCACTGGCACACTGAAATGAGCTGAAAGACTATTTAGAAAGGCCATCAAGGATATCGGGCAGTGAGAAGACATTGAGAGCTACTACATCACTCCAGAGTTGCCCTGAATAGCTAAAGTTACGGGCAATAGAACAGGCGTGTCAAGGTCAAGTCTTTCAATAAGCCAGCTAGCTGATTTTTTTCTCATTTAGCTACATGTTAAATTCATTGGTCCTCTTCACGTTCATCCACTGGAACCGGGATTCGGTGGATCACGTGAAAAATCCCAGTGGTCACAAGATAAATCCAGGGGGATCCTAGTAACGTCACTTTGCTGTCGTCTTATGAATCCACCGGGATTTTGAAGGTTGACGTTCACGCGCATTTGTTACTAACCACAAAAAAACACTCAATCTCGTTCCACCACTGAGGAACGTGAGCGGGACCATTTATTCAGTTTGACCTTCACCTACCTGATCTATTGTTGCAGACTATAGCTTTAATAGTTCTCTATGTGTTACCATACTCTATGGTTGTTTGTTACCTTTTGTTTATTTGCAGGTGTGAAGTTTGTGGGAAAGGTTTTAGATCCAGAAATAACTTGCACCAACATTCCCAAAAACATGGTGGTGAAAGAAGATTCGAGTGCATGACTTGTGGGAAGAATTTCCAGAGGAAAGGAGCTCTCGAGGTTCACAAAAGAATACATAGCGGAGAAAAACCATTTGTCTGTGATTTATGTGGCCGAGGATTTACCCAGAAGAACGATCTGATCAAACATCAAAAGACTCATTCGGAAGGTAATTCCAAGACTCGCACTTGTGAACAATGCATTATGGTCTTTGGTTCAAAGAAGGAACTGCTAAAGCATAAAGAAGAATCCCATGGGGACAGTGTCAGTGTTGTTCCTCTCATTGTTACCAACAACATGTATGAGACCCATATAATTACCGAGGATGGTCAGAGAATAGTTTTTCCAGCAGTTGATGGTGCTTTGAGGCAGAATAATGTTGTTATATCTAGTATTTCTGATGTTGGTATGGTTCAATAGTTAATTAATATAGTGAAGCAAAAATTTTTTGGTGTAAATTTTTACTTTTGGTACAGTTATACTTCTGATAACCTCCATTATATGAATGCCTGATAGGCCGATCGAGTACTATATTGGATGAACGTGCAATAAAAGAATTAATTATGGTCACATGACTGCCTAAAAATTACAGTAAAACTTCCTTAGAACTTGCATTTGTTCAGTTACCCAAGTCATAATCCTATATCTATTTAAAACAACATAATCAAGTAAGAATCTCTTTAATTACCATAAAACACTACAATTTATGCTCAACAATTAATAGGCTAGTATTTTTCTGCTACTTCTTTTACATTTTTGAAATAAAGTAATGCCTCAACTGTGAAGTTGTGAAATTTGTTGCATAACCTAGTCTGTAATGTAAAAAAGTATGAAAACTGAGGAATGTAAATCATTTGTACGGTAAAACTTTTAAATTTTCATTATACCTGAACAAAACTTAGCTTAATGATAGATGTTTATCTGAAAAAATAATATGAAAGTATTACCATGAATACAAAAAAAATAAAAGCCACTCCCTATGTTATAAATTGTTATACAATTTTTTTCTAAGAGCACTGTAAACCTGGATTGAACACTCCAACAAGAGATAGCGCAACCCACCAGGAGAGTGAAAGATAGTGCAAAGAGAGGGCAATATTACACTTCTTCAGGATTCCTACATGAATATCACTACTTTAAATGTTTATTTATTGCACTTTTTTGGTATCATTGGAAAGTTTTTTTTTTTTTTTTTTTTTTTTTTTTTTTTGTAGAAACTATTTAAAGTAATTAAAAACTAAAATGTTAAAGATTGGTTTCCGACACGATAATTGTATTTCTCTGGAATTAATTTATTGAAACAGATGTGTACTAAACTTTTCAACGTCACCAATGGTGTCCAGCTATACTTGAAAATTGTTTACTTGGGGGCATAATGCAAATCGATAATGTGCACTAAACAAATATGAAGAAAAAATGCTCACAAATTTATTTAAAATTTAGTCAAAGGATGAAGAATTATAATATGATATAAGCTGAAGTGCTTGTCCAAAAAGTCTGAATATAAACTGACTAATAGGTTACTGTCTCGTGCAGGCTCTCAAGGTGGAGTGCATTTTAATCGTCTCCATTTTGTCCATAAGGAGTGACCTATATTTTTTAGATTCATTGGCATTTCTTATAAAATTAAGATAATTCATAGTATTATTTTTCATAGAGAGCATTGAAGTAGGTAACTGACAGCCGCAATATAAAAGATTATACACATAGTATATATAGATAATTTATTTCAAATAAATTAACAACCTTCCTACCATTGTAGGTTGCTTTAAACAAAGGATACCAATACAAATTATTTTTAACTGTACAGATGATGTCTTAAAATTACTGCTGAGTGTTTCACAGCTGTCACCGCAATCAGATATAATTTCTTCTGATCCAATTTAAATTTTTGCCAAAAGGTCATCACAGAATTTGGTATCGTGCCTCTTGATCCAATCAATAGCCCAAAAATTTCAAAATTTTCAATCTTGTAATTTTCTTTGTAAAAATTAATTGTTTGGCAGTATATTTGGCTGTTCTCCTTATGCACGTCTTCCGGCTGATTTTCGCTAACTACAAAGCGAACTGTCGGATCAATTATATATCCTTTATTTTTACTTCTGTCCAAGACAATTATGTCGCTTCGACGAATTGAGTCATTATCGGCCGTTGCCATTACTTCTTCGTATACTTCATACGACTTTTACCTAAATTCGTTGGCAATTATTGATCTGATTCGGTTGTGTCGGATATTTCTCAAGAGGTTACCGTGTGGACACTGTCCAAGGACATGTCCACTTGAAAAAGCACTTTTTAAATGTTGTGGTAATTTACAAACACGAGTTAACAACCGAACCGAGTTGGCATTGTTATTTCCTATGTAAAATAACAATTTATATTATTGCCAAAGAGTGTTTTGAACAATCAGAAGTATAATTGTATGTTATTACAAAGAGTTAATGTTTCTATTTAAAGCTCAGTATTAATATCTGGTTCTGTAAGTCTCTGATATGGCTTATAACAATCTAGGCAATTTAAGTAAAGCCCTATTACAATGTCTGTGATATAAAGTTATTTTGTATAGTATTTTCCTAAAAGGTGAAGTTATTGTTTTATGAATTCTAAAAATGACTTATAGATTGAATATAATATAATTAGTGTAGTTACCTAGGTTGTGGAGAATATTTTGTGAAGAAAAAGTGTTACAGAAATAGATACTAGCAAGTAAAGCTACCTACTACCTGTTGTTACTAGTACAAATACTTCATAAGTCCTATAAACAAGTTCGAGCCTTTTTTGTGAAAAACACAAATCTAAAGTTGGGTTTTGAACACAACATTGTCATTATTTTTATTATTGACCAAGTCAATGTACTTAATTATTTTGAATCATCCATTTTAAGCAGGTGTATTTTTTCATCTTGGTTGAAGGTCTTTAACACGTTGAGTGCGGCAATGAATATCGGAAATCTTTCCCGCGGGCCTGAAATTTTTTTTTCATAAAATCTTAATTTTTGTCTCCAGAAGTCCAGATTGAGGCGGCAAACTGGCGTTCTTGCATTATTTCACCAAAAAATGACGTCCAAAAATGCAGGTCTCCGGTGACCGAGCCGGCCCCCGCAACGACAATACATGGTTTTCGTTAACACAATATCGAATTTTTACATAAAAAATGTTTAATATAATTATAATAATGTTCAATAGAATTATAACTAATATTTACAACTATTTACAGCCACTTCCACCCTTCCAACCATTGTTTTTTTTTACTCAAACTTCGTCAAGTACTAGTCGAAGCATTTCTGGTATTGGGGAGTCCATTTTAAATAAAAGACGATAAAACTAAAATAAAAATATATTAAACATAATATTGTGTAACAAAACACACCAAAACACGGAATAAACACTTCAAAAAAGAGTTAAAAGTAATTTAAAAAGTTCAGGTCACAATGGACCGGAGCCGGCCCACGGGAAAGGCGGGCGACGCACAACCGAAAGAAGGCAGGTTGCCCTAGTAACGCACGTATAAACAACTCCGAACTACTCCGCAACCCAGGGCCACACTGACTGATTCATTTCGCTGAGTCACCGCCGGCGACACGTGACCGGGCAGGCCAGCGCGCGCGTTTCGCTACCGGTCACTGGTGACCGAGCCGCACCCAAAGTGTTAAGAAAAGACTGAAGTTAGATGTTTAACTGTTATAAATAACTGAACTAGTGGTTATGCAGAATCAAACTTTCGGTTGACACATTAACTTTTTTACCTTTAGCGTAATATTGTCATCAGCTACTTTTATTATTATGCAAAAACTGATTTATAAAAAAAAAATACATATATGTATGTATATTCTGCCCACTATTGAATTTTCATTGTTTTATGTATATCTATCTTGTTACATATTTTGATATTTTTTGTGGAAAATGGATAATTTTAACTTCTTTACTTTGCATATTGGTTTCGTTCTAAAGCACATGTATCACATTGTAAAATGAATGAAGGTCAATTTAACGTTTTAGGTTATTGAACCCTTCATTGGTTCCTTGAAGTTGCAACTACCCAGGTCCACTGCACTTGATTACAATAAATTAATAATTCCCAGTTAGTTTATTATCTACACAAATGCTGCTTGAAATTATTCAAAATATGTTTGAGTTAATAAATCATTAATAAATTTGGCCAATCTTTGTACAATCATTATTTTACCCTGCTCATTCTAGAGGTTAATTTATCTACTAGAGCGACTGCGAAGTTATAAAATCAAACAAGTTCAGCAATCCTTCAATCGGCTTTATGTGAGGAGAAAAGTAAAATAATATTAAATTTACAATTTGCAATTTTGAATTGTTTATATTTTCAAAATCATCCAAACCATTCTTCCAGCATAATTCTAACTATTTTGTGCAAGTTCTATGTCCCTACTGTTTTGAGTTATGATAATTCGAACTTTCTCAAAGGGAAAAGGATATTTTGAGGAAAATTCATTTGAAACATCAAATAAACATATAATTTTTGTTTTTCATAGCCAAGCAATGACTTTAGCTTCAATTTAACATTATGATTGTCTCTTTAGAAAGAATATGGGTAATTTTCTTAATTCTTACTTAGTTTTCGAGTTCAGGCAAACATTTTAATTACAAAATGCAGTATACAAGATCATTTTATTAAATGGTACCTCTTGTCGGTCCTGTGTTAATTAATAGTTATAAAAAGACAGATTCCTTTCTGCAACAGTTCACTTGATAGATTTCAGAAGTGACAGAATGGTTGTCGGTGTGCTTAAGAATAGGTTCTAGTGGGAAAAACGGATAACAACAGCTGTGATTGGGGGGTGTATTCTTGGTGAAGAACAAAGAAACAAAACTGCTTTTGGCTAAGTAAACGGTAACGGTAACACTTGATCATGAAGCAGGCAATTAGTAAACGTTCTTTTAGTAAGCCTATAAACCTGGTATAGTTCCCTCGGTTACCATGAGTTCAGGAAAGAGAACTTTTTTGAAGTATCTGGACTTAAAATATTTCAGGAAAGGGCCCTCTTGTCAGCCAAAAGCTCCATGTTATTACTCCATAAGAAAATAAGCATCTGCTCAACAGATTATTTTGAGCATTTCATTCTAATGAAACTGTATCACAACTGTTTGGGTCTAGAGGATGTTGTATGAATATGTGTCGACAATACCAGTCGACATGTCTGCTAACTAATAGCCACTGTGCTAAATTGTTTAAAGTTTGAAAGTTGATTTTTCATTAATTAACAAGTGTAAAAGTGTTAACAGTTGATGAGAATTTTCTGCTGCTAATAAGGAATGTGACTGTAAGATAGAATATAGTTTTATTTCAATACCATTTTATAAAAAAGTAAAATTATATACTCACACTTTTCATGAATGGAAACCACATGTTTTTTGCTTCTTGAAACACTACTTAAATAGTATTTATCTCACCATAAATACAACCAAACCTCAATAAAAAACTCATTACCACTAAGGATCTATAAATTTATAATAGTTTAAAAACAAATATTACAAATTGGACAATTGGATGAACAGGAGGAGAGCAAGTCACATTTGACTCAGGTGGCACATTTCCTGTTGGAGGCAGAGGACCAACTTGCAGAACTGCCACTACAGATAACTCTTATCAGTTCTACATAGACCAAACAGCTGTCAATCCTCTGTTTGTTTACATAGGGTCAACTCTGTTATTAGCTGCAACTTTGCTTGGCACTAACTGGACATTATTTATTTGAATGTGATTTAAGCAAATTTTGCTCTCTTACAAATAATGGCAAATAATATTGTTTATTCATTGTATTTTAAACAACATTAACAATTAGAATTATTACAGCTTACAACTTATGCTTTTTTTTATTCATTAAACATTAAATATGTCAAAGAACCCTTGTGGTGCCTGTGGAAAAAATGCTAGATTTGGAGCAATCCTATGTAATGGAGCTTGTAACTTATGGTACCACAATAAATGTGTAAATATGACCAATTCAGAGCTAAACAAAATCTGTAAGGAAAATACAAAAGACTGGAAATGTGAGACATGCGTTACGCCCAATCTTAATGATTCCATGACTAGTCTAAAAGAAAAAATATTGAACACTGACAATGAGTTAGACCCAAATGTATCTCTCGCAATTGCTGCTGAGGCGGGCACACTACTGCTAGAAGAAAATGAGATTTTAAAGCAACAAATATTTGATTTAAAAAAATGACAAAATGAAAATTGAATTGCAAGTAGAAGATGAAATCAAAGAATTAGAGGAACAATTAAAGAAGAATAAAACTTTGTTTGAAGAAAAAACCAAAGCAGAGGAAGAATATTCACATAAAACTTTAACAATCCGTAATCAAACACAAAATGATATTGAATCTATGAACAGCCTCGTGTCTCAGCTTGAGGATGAAAGATCAAATCTTTTTACTCAACTTAATGAATATAGTGAAAAAGTTAAGAAATTAGAATTACTTTTAAATAAAGCGACTGAAGAGATTAAAGAAGAAAAATCAAATTTTGAAAGAAGCATGAAAGAAAACAAAAACTTAAAAGAAGAGATAACTGATCTAGTTAAAAGAAAATTATCTTTGGAAGAAAATATTAAGGAACTAAGGATGAAAAAAGGAAAAAGTGAAATTGAATATGCTGCCAAAGTGTCTAAACTGCTTAGAGCTGACGATGCAGCATGGGCTAAAGCACGTTGGGTTGATGACACTATTCTTCAGTCATACTTTGATTCTTTTAATAATGACAGTATGTCATCTGTACTCTTCTTAGGACCCTCAACAACCCAGCTTTTTAAGCATTACAGTCAGAAAGATGCTCAAACTGAAATGGATACTATGATGTTTGACAAATTTAAGTACATTTTATGCTGTTTGAATGACAGTGACAACCCTAATGATGAAGACTCGGGCTCTCATTGGAGCCTTTTAGTATTGGACAACAATAGAAAATTGGCTTATCAGCTTGACTCTAACTCTAACTTTAATGAGCCCAGTGCTCGCAAACTCATGACTAAGCTTAATTTCAGCAACAGACAACTTGTGAGTGTTCCCTGTGCTCAGCAGAGAAATAGTTTTGAGTGTGGGATCAATGTACTGGTCAACACTAAACTGGTGGCGGAATGTTATTGCAAAAGCCCTATTAACAACGGGATGACTCTGCTTGAATGGTATAATAGGTTGTTTTGTGAAAATTGGACTGGTTTCGATTATCTGACTTCACACAAAATACACACAAACTGTGTTGAAGATTTTTTAAATAATACTGAACACAACAATGAGCA
Source organism: Neoaliturus tenellus (assembly GCA_030545055.2). Lineage (NCBI taxonomy): Eukaryota > Metazoa > Arthropoda > Insecta > Hemiptera > Cicadellidae > Neoaliturus > Neoaliturus tenellus. Next base: position 57,025,926 of record CM061531.1, on the reverse strand, counting down.
CAAAGAGAAATTAACTTCAGCTAAAAGTAATAGCAAACAAGGTGACAGTTGGATTACTGTCAGCTCAAACCAAGGGAATAACTTAGGAAAAGCCAAAAAAGATATTTCAAAAACAAACGAAATTGAAATAAAAAACAAATTTAGTGTTCTATCTGGGTTACAGACAAGTACTAATAATGATGATTTTGCTGGATCAATCAAGCTTTGTAACCCAAGTAAGAAAGCTGGCAAAAGACTGCCAAAAGGAATATTCAAATCAACTAAGAAAACCCTTTCAAATGACCATCTGAACCCTGAAATCACTGAAAATCAATCTCAGATAAAAAACATGAGTAAGCCCCTTCTTTACATAACTGGGGACTGTCATGCCAGGGATTTATCCACAATTCTAGCTCCCTTAATGCCTAACTATGAGGTTTCTTCCACATATTACCCAGGAGCCTCACTCTCGCATGTTGTGGAACAGTTAGAAGTGCACCGTGACAACTTTAGCGAAAATGATTATATTATCCTTACTGGAGGAACTAACCAAACAGATCCAACTCACTTTAAGACTGTTATCTCGAGGATTAAAACGATCATCCGGTCTTTTAAAGCCAAAGCCATACTGACAGAAGTACCCTACCTTTATACTCAACCACAAAATGGGATAAAATTTTTTGAGATTGAGCAGTGTAATACTTGGTTATTGACATTGTCTTTAGAAATGAATGTTAAGTATTTAATATTCAGTCACCTGTTGAATCATAAAATTCACTATAATAAGAATGGACTTCATTTGAATCATGCAGGAAAATTAATAGTATCAAGATGTATTTATTACTGGCTGCCCAATACCACAAGACATAAACCTGAACAAAATTCCATTTTAGCACCAACCCCTTCTTCAACTTGTCCTCCACTAACTGGACAAACAACATCAAACAACAATAAAAGTGTGCAAATAATTAACTCAAATATGGCAGAAATCATAAATAAGTTCTCTAACCAGCCAGATACTGCATTTGCACACTGTATTTCTGCTGACATTGAACATAAGAAAAATATGTCCCGAGGGGTGGCAGTGGTTTTTAAGAGATTTATAGGGAAACCTAAACCAACCAATTTCATTGATCGGAGTTTGACCTGCCAAAAAGTAAAGAGAGGAGCAACCATCTATGGACTTGTTACCAAGCCCTATTACTATGCTAAACCTGCTGCCTTTTGTTATGAGAGAGCATTCAAAGCGCTCATCGAAGATTTTAGAAATAGGAACCTAAAGCAACTGATCTGTTCTCCTCTTGGTTGTGTGCGTGATAAAATCTTGCCTGATCTCTTCATTGATAACATAATAAGGTTTCATAAAAATACTGGTGCCAATATTTTAATCGTTATGAATGACAACCAGTCTAATTCAACTGTAAAAAGTAAACAACCCAGTTTGGAGGAAAGACTACAGAATCTGCTAAGATCGAGGCAACCAGCAGATACCTTCGTCGATTTGACTTCTTCAACGGCTGGTGACATCACATCTCTGACCATTAACACCGATGACAGCATTTCCACAGACCACAACTTATCTGACGTGCACTCCAGTCTCCACAGCAGCTTTACATCAGTATCTTGTGACGTGAGAGAGCAGTGTGTGGGTGTAAGTGTTGAAAGTCCAAGCGAGTTAGTGAAAATCCCTCATAAAATCGTTCCTGGCCCCCTCTCATTTTCTGAGATGGTAAAGGGAACGGATGATTCAATATCTAATCATCCTGTGCCTGTGTCTGTAGAAGAAATAAGATCTAAGGTGCATATAAAAATGAGCAAAAAGGTGCAAATAAATGAGCAATGCAATTTTTTAGGAATGAATCAGGAAAAGCTCACAAAGGATTAAATTGTAATATTGAAAATAAAGTAGGGAAAACTTCTAAACAAAAATCTCATTTAAAGTTAGATTTAAGACCTGAAAGTATGCACTCTTTAAATAGACGTGGAACAAATTTGTTTTCTATCATGCACTATAACATTCAAGGTTTAAGTAGGGTAAATAAAGCACTGGAATTAAATATACTTTTAGAAACTTTTAACAATAAACCAAATATTATTTGTATATCTGAGCATTGGTTGAATGTTAATAACAAATTCATTTTAAATCAAATTATAGGATATAAAATTGTGAATATTTATTGTAGATCGACAATGCAAAGAGGAGGAGTATGCATACTGGTTATGAATGACATAGGAGCTGATCCTTTGACGGAATTACATAAATTTAGTAGGGAGTACTATTTTGAATGTTGTGGAGTTAAATTAAATTTGCATAGGCCAACTATTGTTATTTGTATATATAGATCAACATACTATGATAAGTTAGGTCTTAATTTGTTTTTTCAACTGTTTGATTCATTGTTACAATATGTTAATAAGCGGTATCCAAACCATTTATTGTTTATTGCTGGAGATTTCAATATTAATTTATTAGATAGGAAAGAGCATGTTAATTATTTTATAGATATGGTACATTCATATAATTTAAAAATGCCTAATGATTCAGTACCGACCAGGATTACAGCATTCTCAGAATCATGTGTTGACAATATTTATACGAATTTGTTGCTTGACAGTTGTGAAATAAGTGTCATTGACAATGACCTTTCTGACCATACTTTTCAAGTCTTAACATTTCAGAATAGCTTTTATAATGGTTCTTCAAAGGTTTTTTCAAAGAGAAATTTTTCAGATGATAACATTTTTAATTTTAAGAAGGTATTGAAGAACGAAAGCTGGGATTCATTTTGGTCTGTAAATAGTACTGATGTTGAAGTGCTGTATGGTACATTCCTGAAAACGGTCAGATTGCATTTTGAGTCTTGTTTTCCAATCAAGATATTTAAAGTTAAATCTAATTTGAACCCAACAAAAAAATGGGTAACTCCAGGTATCATTATTTCCAGCAAAAGGAAAAGAGAACTACATACATTAAGTAAAAAGAGCAATGATAAAATGTTTTTAGACTATGTTAGAAGGTACAAAAAAATTTTTAAGCAATGTGTAACAGAAGCTAAAATGCGATACAATTCTAATTTAATTAGAAATGCATCCAATAAAACAAAAATGGCTTGGAATGTTGTTAAATCAGAGACATCATCACAACATAAACAATCCCAAATTGAATTGTTAATTGATCATGGGAATCACATCACAAATCCTTTGGATATTGCTTCTACACTTAACAAACACTTTTTAAACACAACAAAGCAATTTGATCTCACTCCAGATGTCCTCAGTTCTCAATCACTGTTGGAAATGTTTGACAAGCCTGTCAAAACACTTTCAAAATTTCCTATTGTTACTGCTGGTGAAATCGAGAGCCTTGTTAGAGAGCTGAAGTCGACAAAATCTTCTAGTTGGGATGATATCCCTCCATTCATTGTTAAAATGTGTATCAAACACTTGAGCTTACCCTTGGCTCATATTATCAATGCTTCCTTTGAATCTGGTGTTTACCCTCATCTTCTAAAGTTTTCGTGTATAACTCCTTTGTATAAAAAGAAAGGTGATTCATCATCTGCCGATAACTACAGACCTATTGCAATTCTTCCCGCCTTTTCTAAGCTTTTTGAGCGGGCAATTTATAATAGACTTCAACATCATCTATCTGAATCCAACATAATTCATTGCAATCAGTTTGGCTTTCAAAAGAACAAATCCACATCAAATGCAATTTTTCAGCTAACTAAGCAAATCTTTGAAGCTTTTGATGAGAAATTATTTACGGCTGGAGTATTCTGTTATCTTACAAAAGCATTTGATTCAGTCAATCACAATATTTTGTTAAGAAAGTTAGAACATTACAGATTACAAGGTAGGACCCTCAATTTACTTCAATCATATATTATAAACAGATTTCAGTGCACTCGTATCTCTAATTATCGATCCTCCTATCAACAGGTGGTAGCTGGTGTTCCTCAGGGCTCCATCCTTGGGCCTTTGTTGTTTTTGCTCTATATTAATGATCTTCCTGCCAATGTAAGAAGCTCCAGTATAATTTTGTATGCTGATGACACCACAGCACTTATGAGGAACAGCAATGGAACTTATCTTGGTAACATGTTGGATGAAGCCATGGAAGACATGGACAAATGGTTTCACTCAAATGGATTGGTACTAAATAAATAAAAAACCTTTATTGTGAATTTTCATTCAAATTACAGCAATAGTATTAGGGCTCGAGCAGATCACATAAAATCAACCATTAATCTCTCTTCTTCTGTTAATTTTCTTGGTATCACAGTTGACAAGTCGCTTACTTGGTCTGAGCATATTGCCAAGCTTCAGACCAAGTTGAATAAATCTTTCTATGTCTTAGTAACACTTTCAAATTCCATAGATGTATCTTCTCTTAAATCCGTTTATTATGCTTACGTATATTCCCATCTATCATATGGAATTATTTTTTGGGGTAGCTCTCCTGAAAGTCTGAAAATATTCCGTCTTCAAAAGAGAATTGTAAGAGCAATGGCTGGTGCTGACATCCGATCTTCATGTCGCAATATATTTAAAAGTTTTGAAATACTGCCGTTACCCTGTATCTTCATTTTAAATATAGTTACTTTTGTGAGATTAAATGCTTTACATTTTAATTCCAATTTACACAACCATAGATACCAAACAAGACACAAACAATTACTACAAATACCAGCACATAAGACAACATCCTTTGAAAAATCTGTTATATACACAGGGAGTAAATTTTATAATAAACTTCCTCAGGACATTAAAAATATATCTTCAACAAAAAAGTTTAAAGCAGAGGTGACAAAATATTTAAAGAAAATGAATTTTTATAGTACTAATGAATATTTATTAGCCTGATCTTGGAAATGTTTAAGTGTTTGTTATAACTGATCTTCTGTTTTTAATTTTAATTTCCCTGTAATGGTTTAGTTTATAGAACACAGACTGTACCTATTATCTTGTATTAACCTTTTTTGTATAATAGCATAAGGAATATGACAATTCGCCTGTCTGAGGGAAATTCCCAATTGGATGTAATGTGATGTAATAAATAAATAAATAAATAAATAAATAAATATGAAAAACTAAAAACCAATATTTTTGGCTCTTTGACTTCAATCGGTTGAAACAAAAAATTCACTTCAACGACATAAGATCCCTTTTTGCTTTTTCTCCCAAAATTTGCTAATACTTTTATTTTTGTATGATCTTAACTGCTATGTGGCCATCACACAGTTAAATTGTATCAGAGGCTAACAAATTAGCATTTAAAATGTAAACATTTTCTCCCACATCAAGAGAATATTTTTTTCTTTATAGGTAATTTGAACTTAAGATATTTTTGTGATAAAACTCTAAGACCACAAAGTAAATCCCAATAATTTTAATAAAATATGTTTATGTAGTTGAGGTAAGGGAATTAGCAGATAAAGACAAATCCAAGACAGGGCATGGTTCAGGTTTAATAAGTTGATACCATTATTTGTATTAGTTTTAAAACCTCTTAAGACACTACACAACTATACAATTATATACACAATAACAAAATAGATACACAAGTTAACTGAAAAAGGCCATCGGATCATCATCTCTTTTCCGTTTCATTAAGTAAGCTTCCATTTCTTCATCTGTAGGTTTCTTCACATCAAACATACTATTGTAAGGTCTTTTTCGTTCATCCATTTTCAACAACCGTTCTGCCTCTTCATCTTCTTCCTTTTGTTTCTTCAATGCCTAAAATAAAAAAAAGGTTTAATCAACAATAAGTTTAACTACTAATTTAATAGAGTATGACGTCTATGGAAAAACTACCATCAGAATAGATACAACATTAAAAATTTGGCAACTGAAAAAGTAATTATTTGAGCCCACTATGATTACAGAGGTTTTGAAAATTATAAATATGATTTTTAGGGTAGACTAACACAAAAATAAGTTTAAATTTCCAAATACAGTTGGTAATTTTGCAGGGAACATTGCCTTTGCTTTCTCAACCAGTTATGAAGTGTTGAATGGAAACGATTAGGTACCTTGAGACATCAACTAGGGCCTCTGTGCTAAGAATTCCAAACCTTAGAATTTAACGTTTAATAAACGTTATGTCAGTTACAGAGTTTTGTAATATATTTACGAATGCTAAACATTCACCAGAGAAGGTTTCAAGATCACTTTTAACATGAAATAAAAGCTGCCTTTTCAGATGAAATTTAAGATGGCGTAAGTATGAAAATGTCACAGTAAAGTCAGTTTGTACGTGTTATTCTTTAAAAATAATCTTGTTTATTTTCACCAATAGAAGCTCTAGTATTTTCATGCAAAGAAAAAAGCTTAAGTTCAGATTAATTTTAGTTTTAAAACTAAGAACAATAAAGGGCCATGTGGCTAACTATGGCCAAAATAATGAAATCTACCACTCTAATATGAATTATCACAAAATTTATTGTGTTGCTATTATTGCTTTTAGATCACATAACTGGAGCTCTTTTTGCAATTTGTATGTACATCAAGTGTTCCTAAATTATTAAAACGTAACCAAATGCACAGGTACTAAGTAACCAACTAAATATTTGTAATGTTGGTCAGGTTCAATACGCTAATCGAACTTACAGCTTTGATTTTTTCTTCTTTAGACAACTCTTCATCCTTTTTCTCCTTTTTCTTCTGCTTCAACTTCTCTTTTCTCAATTTCTTTTTGTTCTTTTTCTTAGAAGATGTGTCTTTCTTTTGCTTGGTTTCAGATTCACTTTCAGACTGGAAAAAAGTAATCATTTGAAATATTAATTCTGCAAATTGCAAACAAAAAAGAAAAATGAAAAATATTGCATTAATTACATTATTATATTACAGTATTGTTGAATGATGCTGAAGGATTTGTATAATTACAGAATTTAATACAATAAATTTCTAAGAACGCAGGTACGAGATACTAAGCCACATACGATGATGAAGTGTAGGTGACTAACCATAACTTTGAGATATTATGAATTATACTCACTTCACTTGAAGAGCTGGAAGAAGAAGAAGAAGACGACGACGATGAAGATGAAGAACTTTCTTCCTCAGAACTTGATTTTTTCTTTTCTTGGGTTGGCTCAACTTTCTTGAAGGGGTTTCTTTCCATCTCCATTGGTACAGTAGCAACGGCTGCTTTACCTGCTTCTCCCGTGCAGTAAGAACCCTGTTGTGGACAAATATGCATTTCTTTAACTTGTATTAGACAAGCCAACCATAAAAATATATGAAGTGGAATGAATGTAATTTTAACTGCAATTAATTGAGCTTTTCACATGTTCTCTGCTGATAAAATCTCAATAGATGTTCCTCCTTGCGGGACTGCACCCACAAAGCATAAGCTAGCTTCAAATAATTTTGGGTACAATATTACAAGCGGTATTTTATTTTTAACATGAAGTGAAAAATATAGGGAGACTACACATCCTCAAATGTAAGAAAAATAAACCATTGCTAATTTAGCCACCGCAACTTAAATAAAACGATGAACGAGCTGTCCCGGGATGTCTTAGGTAAGGTATTTCATTGCACAATTTATCTGAAATAATTCTTCTGATTCATAAAAGTCACCCTATAGCAATAAAACATAATTTCGACTATCCGGACGGTTGTAAATAAGTTAGGCTAAGATCACATTGTTGACAAGAGCATCCTTCCGCCGCTCCATATTCACAGTTAATTTGCCCAGTGATTAAGTGCACGTGTTATTTACACTGGAAACAACTGTTAAAAGTATTTCTGACGTATTTAGCAATTATATACTTAACACTAAGCACGCCGTAAGCCTGGTTGAGTACATGAACAAGGGTGGCGATGCATTTGGCAAGATCCTCAAGAGCTTGGCTGCCTCTTGGGAATCAGAACTCAAAAACTGTTCAACACAGGATCATATAATTTTCCACATGATCATTGAATACTCTTCTTCCGTTTAAAGTTTCAAGTAAAAATAACCTTCAAAAGTAAAGGGCATCAATGTAACAAACAAGTACCAAGTTTACAATTGGAAATGATTAAGATAATAAAAAAAACCATTCAGAGAAATTATGCCCCATTTCTTTGCATAATTTACTCTCCATAATAATATTATTTAATTCTTTGCAAATGTATTTATAGTTTTGCCTATGAATTTACTTTATAGTCATATCAATCATTAACAATCTTTTGCCAAAAAGGTATAGATGGACATAAATATGCTCAATCAAAAAATATCATAAAATGAGAAAAAATGACGGCACCTTGATGAGAGAGTGACAACACTTGTAGCCCCAGGCTCCGTTGTGCCACCACGAACCCCAGACGGACGTGTGGTTGTTCGGGAAAGCATCCTCCTCGTACTTGGACCTGGCGATGCTCTTTTCTTGCCCCTGCAGCAACAGTTACAGGTAAATCATTGAGATATTTACAGTAAAAGTGGCTAATCAAAAATATTATGAAATGACCTATTTATTTGGGATGTTCGGTAAAGGTAAAAATTGTATGAAATTTTCAGTTTTAGAGATTTTAGGATTTGACAATTTAAAATCACCATTTCGAAACTGTAAAATTCAGAAATGTCGTAACAGTTGTATTACCCAAATATCTTGTTTCAATTCCACACAGTATTTATTATAAGGTGGATAAATTCAAAGTTATGAAGAAACAGATAGCCGGAAAACATTAAGATAGGTATCAAATTTTACTGCATCATATGTTAGTTTTATCTCATGCCAAGTAAAAGGTATAACCTGGTAAAATTTGATCAAATAATCTATGTTTGTACCTTGATGACTTTGCCGTATCTCGAGTACTCGACATAGTCCTCGGTCTGTGCCAGTAGCAGCTGCTTTGGCGGTGCCTGCAGATGCTCCTCGCCGCCGTACTGTTCGAGGATACTCTGCTGCACTCTGTGTTTAAACTCGTCCTTCTTCTGTTCATAATCCTTCTGCAGCAGTTCCAGCTTGGTCGGTTCGGCCAGCAGATGGACGTCAACTCCCTTTTCGTACGCCTCCCACGCAAACAGCTGCGCCTTGGCGTGCTTGCGCGTGTCACCCGTGAAACGCACAAAGTTCTCCCCCGCGTAGTCCAGCCTGAAGGGACATTCACTTTAGGTTTAATAAGAGTTGGGTGATAAAATGTCCAAATGAACATGTCTTCTAGCTAAGTTATAATATTAATAATATTTAAATATATATATAGATTGCATAGATTTAAAAGCTCTATAAGCAAATATAAAATTAGTTATTAATTGTGAAATACATATATAAAAGGCTCAAAATTGTATATATAATACACTAAACCAAGAACTAATCAAACCAGGGTGTCTAGTTTATTTCCCTTTCAAAATTCAAGACTAATTCCCGACTTTTTCAAGACTATCGCATTGCTCAACATATTAATTTTTTTATATTTATTTAATTGGCACTTACGTCAAAAACCAAACTATTAAAATGAAACTATAAAATACTTACTTTGTTAGGAATCAATATAAATTCTGCAACGACTTTGAAAATAAGGGTTTGGAGTTAAAATAATGCATAGGTTTGTTTTCTATTTTTATTAAATACTACCTGGGCACCCGTGTACCGTGGGAGCGTGTACTGTGTAGTTTATAAAAATTAATAGTATAAATCCTTTCACAAATTCAATATGAAAGCAAATTTATAGATAAAATTGCATTTATGTTAATTTTTAAAAAAATGGTGATTCTCCTTGTTTTCTTTTAAGTTGTAGACCAATACTGGTAAAATTAATATTCAACATACAGTAACTAATATCCTAAACAAATTTATACAATTTTGAAAAAAAACCTTAGCATTTTTCATATAAATTTTCTATTGGCCGTTTTGATGGTTAAACTACTATTTATTTGTTATAGAATTGACTCTAAGCATATATGCTCTAACAGGTTTTTAAAAGATCCAATGTGGACTGTTACTTTCAACCGTATTATACACCTACTGCAACAATTTTTGACAGATGTTTGAAAAAAAATCATGGGGTTTTATTCTATGTTTACTTTTCACTGTTATTTCGTTGACTCAATGGCAACCCATGAGACCAAAAATTAAATTGTTAAAAATTAAAATTTTTTAAAATTTTAGAAAAAAATCTTAAGAATATCTGGTTGGCGATCACGGGTGTCTCCGGTCGCCTGTCGCGAGCGTCTTCATCACAATCGCAAGAATCTCCGGTCAGTGGTCATGAGTGTCTACGGTCGGCAGTCGCTAGCGTCTTTATCGTCAATCACGAGGATTTCCAGTCTGCGGTCACCAGTGTCCCCGGTCGGCAGTCGCGAGCGTCTTCATCACAATCGCAAGAACCTCCGGTCAGTGGTCATGAGTGTCTACGGTCGGCAGTCGCTAGCGTCTTTATCGTCAATCACGAGGATTTCCAGTCTGCGGTCACCAGTGTCCCCGGTCGGCAGTCGCGAGCGTCTTCAATCGGCACTCACAAGCGTCATCATCAGCAATCGAGAGAATCTCTATTCTGCGGGCACGAGTGTCTCCAGTCGACGGTTGCGAGCGTCTCCAGTCGGTAGTCATGAGCGTCTTCATCGGCAGTCGTGTTCCTCTCCGTAATAACATTTTTTATAAATTTAAAGACTAGACGGAAAATTCATGACTAATTCCCGATATTTTGAAAGCATTGTTCAATTTAATACTAATTCCCCACTTTCCTGATTTTTAAGACTACTAGACACCCTGTCAAACACTTAAAATAAAAATATTGTTTAGTAACAATAATATTACCTTTTTTCAGAATGTTTACCAAGTTAGGGTACCAGACCAAGAGTATTGGAGAAGAGTTTTTATCCTCAAAATAAGAAATTCATGGCTAGCAGAGCTAAACCTAGGCTATTATAGTTGTAATTTGAAGGCTAGTTATGAAAAATAATGAAATAGTAAACTGTTTCAAAAATTTAGTGAATAGCAAATGTTTAAATAAATGATTTAGGAACAAATTACCAGTGCTAGTTCATTACTCTTCATTAATTCACTAAAAATATTTAAAATGACTAAAAACTCAGTGCAATATTTGAATTTGGTGACACTATAAAATTATTAGTTACGGTACTTACTCTTCTCCAGGTTTAACTGTGTTTTCATGAGGATTATCTCTCATGGATCTTGTTTTTGGATCGTAATAGGCTGAATTTGGGTCAAGATTCCTCAAATATTTCGCTGTGTCTTCTCGAATTCTCAAATTTCTGACAGTGATTCTTTGTTTACTGTCAACCTTTGTGCCAGGCATGTCAACTTCATCAACATATTTGTCTTCATCTTCTTCGTCGTCTAGTTCACTTCCCTGAAATCATGAAACTGGAAGTTACAAATCCACCAATGTAAGCAAAAAATTTACATGATTTGCAAGATATAATAAACAGCATATGCATTAAAAAATTAAGAATGCTAGATGGTAATGAACATTGTGTGTAAAAATTAAATAAATTGACCATTAATAACTGCAATCTTCAGGTTTTATTTTTAAGACGATATTATAAAAAAAAATCAAATTATTTTCTTTTTTCGGCAAACTTGCCTAGTGTCCACAGTAGGACAAAAACTGAATGGTTATTTTAATAACCAAACAGTGTTAAAATGATTCATGGTACTTCCAACGTTTCTGTATTGGCTAGTTACTTTCCTGTGCTACACAAAAAGTTGTAATAAATTACAAACACAAGTAAATTAATGATTATGGCATCATTTATGTTTTGGGTCGACATTCTCCCTAAATCTTGTAGCAGCTAAGTAAAATTGTTATTTAAGTAGGATTTCCCTGAAAGTAATGAGACGAAAGTGAAAATATATAACTAAAGGGAATAATCCCTTAAGCAATAAATAAAGCTGAATTAAGCAGATATCAAGACAACTAAAGGATGGAGTTTACAAAGATCATGCTGCCATACAAAATTGCTCCTCCTTTAAACTCAAATGCTGATATGGAATCTGAAACAGGTTCTTATGGGATGGCCTTAAGTTTAGATCTTAAAGTCTTCATACTCTTAGCAATTACTGTACTAATATCATATACCATTAATACCTAGGTTGCTAATTATTCATCAGTTTACCCACCTGTCCCTCCCCGGCTGCGTTCAACTTGTCCGCTCTCAGCTGCCGCTTGGCCTCTTCTATCTTGTGGTACTGCTCCACGATGAGGCGGTGCTGCGAAGGGTCGTAGCCAGCCCAGCGGTCGCGTTTGCCGTCGTAATCCGCATCGATCACTGGCTGAACAAACTCGTCCGGAGCAATCTGCGTGTTGGTAAACCTGGCCCCCACTTTGCGTGGCCGTTCCATGCAGTCCTTGCGCTTGTGTGTCATCGCACCGCAGTTCTCGCAGGCTCCTTTGCGGTACTTTGTGGCTTTCACTTCCTGTTAAAAAGTATGGGATAGATGTTTGAGGACGGATGAAACTTGTTACCTTTGGCATTTTTATTTTTGTAAAATTTGATTTTAGTTGCTAAATTCAAATATAGCAGTGGAGGTTTAAATTAATTGACCGTTTTGTAAGATACACAGTGATATACATAAATTTTACAGATGAATAAGAGTCTAAGGATTATTTAGAAATATACGGTAATTTTTTTTATAAATAAATCATGCACTAAGTTATCTGGTGAGTATGAAGAGCTAAAGTAAATGTACACTGAACGTGTAGCCACTGAATCCATATAGCCTATGTAGCCACATAACATTTGCATCCCATTTAAGCCATTGAATACAAATGTGTTGGTTATCGCTCTTAGTGAATATAAAAACCAGAAACTTGAAAGAATGGTTAGACAACTGATTTATTTAATTACAATATGTCACCCATAATTAATCCTAACACAATTAATTATTTTAACTAAACAAATTTGTTAAGTGTTAAATTTATAGCTGATGTGAGTTATTTTCTAATGGAAACTAATGAACCATATTTTCTAATGGAATGTTTTTCAAATTCTGGACTACTTTAGGAACTAAAAAAGAGTGTATTAAAAACTACTTACAGTACACTCTCGTTCATCGGACTCGGCGACATCGGAACTCCGCTTCATCGGAACTGAAAATCTGGATATTATTAATTTTTTTTTTCTTACGAAATAAATAATTTTTTCGTTTTAGCGCCTTCAATTTCCATTCGTTCTATCCGCACAACAGTGAAGTATCACATTTTGCGTCTAACGTCATCAGGCGTTTTCCATAATCTGTACCTATCGATGTGATTTACGAGGCCGTGGAATATTCACACAAAAATAGAAAGAGGAAGGGGGCAGGAAGTAAACATCCGTTTCGACCGCTTCCCAAACTGTCATTCAGTCTGTCTCGCGTCGCGACTGCACCTGTGTACGTGGAAGTCAGTTGACTGCTGGAATATGAGTGGAACATAAATATGGAATATGAGAATAACGATTTTGGATCTTTATTTCCTGCGTTGCTTTTATTCCTATAGGTTCATTTGTTACCATGTTCAAAGTTTGAGTGCCTTATTTTCATATAAAATCTCTAGTGTTGCCTTAAAAACAAGATTGAATACAATCACGATAGGTCACCGTACGGGCGGAAATGATGACTCATGACGGCCTCCGCTTCATCGGAATTTTTTGACATCCGAACCGGCCGTCCGCCACATTAGTTCCGATGAACGAGAGTGTACTGTATTTAATTTTTCCATTAGATACTTTTACTACAACTTTTTTTCAGAGGAAATATATGTGAGGCTAAATGAAGGTCTACTCACAGTGTTGACCCCACGCTTGTACCACAGGTCTATCGGGGTCGGTTTCTTCACACTCTCCTCCTGTATCCGCTGGTGCTTGAGAGTGGGTCCTTGGCTGCCAAAGTACCAGGGCGCCGCGGAGATGTACTGTGGGATGTGAGGGTTGATGTCCCTTCCCTCCTCGTCCACCGCAGCCGGGGCCGTACCTGCCTACAACACCCGATCATCTGTAGCACTAACTCTATCGTACTTCAAGACGTAAAAGACTAAAATATTTACAGGAATAGGTTGTATAGCATCCATCAAAATTATTAATACAGGAGTTATATTGCACACATGAGCCTATCTAAGAGGTATACAGTAGTTAAATCTCTTCATATTTTAAATTTCTAATGTAGTGAGTAGACTATATCCAGATAACACGTTCAAAGCAAATGAAATATATTTAACAAATTAAACAAAAACATGAGTAGCTCTTAAAGTAGGAGTAGTTATGTTACTTCAATCAGAAGTAGTTATGAATGACGTTTTGATCTACTTACCTTTCTGGCTTCTTCTAACTCTTTTGCTTTCCTCCAGTCTTCCCTGGACTTCTTTTTAGGCTCATCTTCAGAGGAAGATTTGCTTTTTAATATTTCAGATACTGGTATATTATTGGTTACTGCCATGATTTTCAATCTCAACAGTAATAGTTGGAGTAACCTGCAATGAAAAGTTAATATGAAATACAAAATTTGTAAGTTGATTAAGATTGATTAGGCTTACATGGTTTATGCATTGCACATTTATTTACAGTAGACTCCCTCTACTGGCCACCGTTTAACTGGTCTCCGCTTTAACCGGCCTATCCTTGACATAAAAACAACATTTTTTTAACCGATCTTATTTTATGTCGTTTCAAAGATAACAGTTTTTTAAAGAAGAGGCTAAAGTCATACCTTGTTCAACAAAGTTTTTACAATATTGAAAGTTTTCTAGAGTTCAGAAAGTGAACAACCACTTCCACTGGCCATCCGGTCCTTCACCTACCTAAACAAACAACCTACCAAGCCTTAGCCAGATTGTCCTGACCCTGTCAGGCAAAAATGACAAGCTCAACGCCGCTTCAGTGGACTACTTAGCGCGGAGGGATGTAAGATGTAAGATGAATACTTGAGTAGGACCAGAACTGGCGAAACTTCGTTATCTGTCTCCACCGTTATTATCAATGTGGAAATTTCGTTATTGTGATTGAAATTGAGCGATGAAAACAATCAAATCAACAACGATACTGAGAAAAGATATGTAACATAATAATAATCTAACCTAACAGTGTAACCGTAAACCTCCGTCACTTTAATTGACAGCGATGTTTGTTTATAACAACAAAATCAATGGTGTTTGGAAACATTTAAAATGCATATTCCCTCAATACAAAAGCAGAAAAAATACCTTTCTGATTTGTATTTGGCAGCATTTGTGTGACACCATTTTAGATCTAACGAAGTCTGCTTCTTCTCACAATTTGAATTTAGATACTTACAGCTACACAACAAACTTGGTTAGTTTATTTTGTGTTGTTGTTTGTTACAGGTTACATTAGCTACAATTTTTACTTTTTCTGTTGTTGTTATTTTTAGGTACTTGTTTGAATAGGCTATATAAGTTTAAGGTATTTGTTTTACTGTCAAAAGGTTTATTTCATTATATTAGAACGAGAAACTAAATCAGGTTCCTGATAAAATCGTAATCGTATCATGTGAATTGTGTCATCGATATAATAGCAATATTATCGCAATATCAAAATTTCCACACAGATAGTAACGGTGGAGACGAATAACGAAGTTTTGCCAGAGCTCATCCAAAGTTTACCGAATCATCAATTTTGGGGCTGTTTCAAAGAACTCGGAGTCAACTTGACTCACAACCAGGGTTGCCAAACAAAGCACCCGAAAATAAGGAACAGGGTTTTGTATTATGCCTATACTACTGGTAAGTCCGAAATAGTGGTTGAAAATGACGAATTCGTTAATAATATATCTGTTTAAATTATTCTATGAATACATATAAAGTCTTTTAACTGCTATTTTAGTGCTGCCCATGGATTTTTAGGAAGGTATAAAATTTTAAGAACATTTTTTTATAACCCTCCAACTGGTCATTATAACCTCCATTACTGGTGAGGTTTTTTTGGCCGCCACGCTAACATTTAGTACAAACAACATAAAACATATAAATTGGTATATAAAACATACAAATTATATATCAATTTTTTCAGAATGAAATAGGCTATTCAAAACAGTATTGTTTTTAGTGTACGTACAAAAATTTATTATGTTAATCCTCCTATTTTGTAACAATAAAGATTTTTTTTCTTATTATTTTCTTTTTAGAGTGGTATCATGGTAAGGTATGTTGTCCATACAACAAAACTAAGATAGCCAAAATGACCACAATTTCATTGGCTTTTTCCTGATGTATAACACTTGATTGTTTATATTATAAATAAAATATTACAAAGCAAATATATGAGGTAAACACAAACTACCTTTTCGCCGCCATATTTTTGTAACTTTTTATTTTTTTATTTTATTAATTTTTTATGATAAAATTTTTACTAGGCCTATTTATAAATAATAAATATAACTATTTATTGTGTATATAAATAATTATATTTATTTATAATAAATTAATAAAGTTAGGCCTAGGCCTATTCACTCACCTAGGCCTAGGCCAAACTCACAACTTTCATGTTCACTGACAACTTCACTTTGTACTCAGAATCTTCATTTAGAAGGCCCTAATAGCACTATAATTACTCAATTCACTCATTATTACATTGCAAACTAACTATAATTCACTAAAATTTGCATTTCAAGTAAAAACATAACCTCAAAACAGCGCCGTCCCTACGATACGCCTAAACAAAAAGAAACACCAGAAATTCAGTCTTACCAACATACTGATATTTCAAAAAATACAGCTGAACATACGATGACTAGATTGCGGTTTCCTCTTTAATACTATATAAAAAACATCGATATTGACCATAAAATAACTGAGTGGAATGCATTTTCCTGAACCCTTGCAAATGGATCGCGATCGCGATCTTATCAGTACAGAAACACCTAAATGCGTCGCTATCGCGACCTTTACCAGTTGGAGGGATAAAAGAGGTTGGCAGACCTCTTTTTGCCTTACTTTGCCCCGTCCACATAGACTATTGATCTTGCGTGGATCATATTAGACAAACAAAGTAAGGGGTGAGCCACTATATAGTACGAGGTGAATGGTATTGATGAAAGTCACTGGCTGAACGTAGATTTGAACCCACGACTTCGCTGCCATGGTTCCGAAGTCCGGTGCGCTAACCACTACATGCCACCGACTCACCCAACACCCGACCCTTTTATTAATTCACGGTTCAAAATACCAACCCCTAATAAATAGGCCTACTAGTTAATTATTTCACCCAGAGGCGGCGCCGACTTAATTGGTGAGGCCCAAGTTGATTTGCACTTCGGACGCTGGGCAGATGGAAGAGCTTTTCCGAGATTTAAACCACAAGAAGTTCCAGAAAAATTAAGATTATCATACAATGATAATGATAGCAGACACTTGTCATGGCGGTCGGTACCCTGTTTGTATGCACGATAAGCAACAATTTTGTAATTTTGAAGTTAGATTGGAACTTACATAGAACTAAATTTCCTGAATAAATTTCTAGTCTTGGATAATACGGGACATTTACCATCCCGGATGACTTCTCCCCAGGACGCGGGACAAATTTACTAAAGAGGACTGTGCCTTAAAAATCCGGGACGTTTGGGAATCCTGCTCACAACATGAGTCAGTAGAGTAGATAAATGAACTCCAGTTACAAAATCATCACTACTAGGCCCATTTTTACATTTGAACTCACAGCCAAGATAGCCTATACTTCCTAACTTAGTTTAAGTTTGATTGTGATGGGCCTAATTTATGCGTGCTTGGAGGAAGCCTTCATACTTTTGTGAAAATCTAAAGGGAACACCTTTTTACTACACTTCACTCCTATGCTAACACCAATAAATAAAGCAAATTGCACAACAATGTACCATAAGCCTAGTGGATTAAAGAGAAGAAAAGCAGCCAAGATGTGGATGTAAAAGTTATGGAATTAAAACTATTAGGCCTATTATAAAGGAACTTACGGCAATGAATAAGATTGACTTACTTGTTTGTGACACGTCAAATGTGAATGTTTAATAAATATCGTTATTGTTGTTTACAACCTAGGACATCGATAATTCTGACATTCAGTTTCCATAATATTATCATCCAACTACTTATTTTTAATCCTTTTTTTCCTAATCAGTTTATCCAACTTAATAGCATTGATTATGGATATTTTAGTACTATGAATACTATCATTGACTAAAATGATACTATAGTATCAAATACCGGATACTAGTATCATTGACTTTATCCAACCAAAACACGGTTTACATTAACCCTGGAACCGTACACCTCAATTTCTGTTACACTAACCGTACACAGGGGTACTGGGTGCCCCAAAAATAAAAGAATAATTTTGAATGGTAAACACTTTTTTTATTCAAGAAACATTATAAACGTGTTATTTAGGTCTTAAACTATTGCAGAAACATTATTTTAGTTATTTGTTTAAGATTTTAGTATAAATAATAAAACAATGAAAAAAACTTAAATTTTTTAACAAATTTTCTTTAGTTTGTGGTTTTAGAGTTTTTTTTCTACTTTTTTCTAGTTTTCTTCACTACATGTGACACAAACACTATTTACATGGTCCTTGCAAGTGAACTGGTTACACTCAGCACACACAATTGTGGTTTTTGTGTCTTTTTTGTGGGTTTTTTGTGTCTTGGTTTTTTTGCTTATTATGGTTTTTTTGTGTCTTGTGTGTCTTCATTTCGTCTAGTCATTTTTCTTGGATGTGTTGTTTGTGCTTCTTCTTCCTCTTCTAAATAATTTCACTACGAAAAAACTCATCTTCAAATCCATCGAGTGAAGAAAGTCAGACATAACGTCATCTTCCACAAAGTCTTCTTCATTTTCACTGTCTGGCTTGTCTTCAAAATTATCAGGCTCAGAGGAACGAGCTAACTCACTTAAAATGTCCTCCTCAGTTAGTAATCTATCCATAACTAATATAGTCTAAAAACACCTAGGTAAAATTAAAATATGTCCACAAAAACGGAATATGTCCAATTGAAGAAAAACTTACACTAACCGTACACTGGGGCACTGAGAGCCTTAGATGTATATTCAATGCTATCATTGATGTATATTCAATGGTCTTACCATGAGACCTACGGTAATAGCTTATTCCCTATGGGAAATTCGCTAAAAACAAACAAAATAAAAGTAATGGAAACAAAATGGTTACTAATGTAACCAAGTAGTTAAAAAGTTTATGTATTATGTAACTCCATGTGACTAACAAAATGTGTATTTTCAGCAAACTGTTTGAGAAAAGGAAGCAACCAAAGGAAAAATTTTCTAAACAAATTGAACCTCGCGGCTTCATGGTTTAATCTAAAGCGGGCCAAATTTGGCATACCAGAAGAAAAAAAATTGTTTGATTGATTGATTGATCCAGTATCCAGAAAATAGAATGTGAATTAGACATTTGGAATGAAAACTTAGAACAGTGTACAAGACATTGCGACTTTGAAGCCCCACTATATTTAATGAATAGTAAACTACGTTTTATAAAACAATTGGACGAAGGAAATTACACTAAAATTAATAGTAATCCGTTGCTTCTGCGAAATGCCTTTTATTCAGATGTCAATGTAAATATAACCTCAAATGACTGTGTATTTGTCTACACTGACGGGTCCAAAACAGACGACGGAGTGGGAGCAGCCATATGGATACCATCGAAGAATGTTGCGCTTAAATACTGTATAAATAAAATGACTTCAAGTTATACGGCAGAACTGGTAGCCCTTTATAAAGCGGTAGAGCATATCATCTTACTACATGAGGATAATGTTATAATATTCACTGATTCACAAGCAGCTATAACATCCTTAGAAAGCGCCAATTCTGGTTTTGTAATTCAGGGGTTCGCCCTAAAGATTATCAAACTGGCCATTGAATCTGACAAACAAATCACGTTTAAGTGGGTCCCAGGGCATTGTGGTATTCGGCAAAACGAGACTGTCGATAAACTAGCCAAGGAAGCAATATCAACAGGAATTAGACTTCCCAATATTCATATTCCAGCAGATGACTTTAAAATTTACAGAAATCAGCAGTATATAAAAAATTTCAATGACCAAATTAGAGATTCAAATAAAGCTAGGTGGTTTAAAAATATACAAAAAGAGTTTAGGAAAACCCCTTGGTTTAAAAACGTGAAACTTAGTAGACTTGAAATAACAAACATATGTAGAATAAGATTCGGCCATGCTAATGTAAACACTACTCTATTTAGAATTAAAAAATATTTTACACCGTTATGTATAAATTGTACTGATGGAAAGCACGAAACTTTGGAACATTTGATTATGGAATGTCCTCATTTTTATCATGAGAGGAAAAACTGTCTCAGAACTGTAATGGAGGCTGGAAACAACTTAAACTGCATGACAACACTTCTTGATCTACTTCAGTCCGAAAAGCTACAGATTTACATAGAAATAAACAAATTCTTGGCACAAATAGGAAAACACATTTAACACAAAACATGTATGTGATCCTGGTATCTGGTTTCTTCTATCCGTGGTCGAGTCAATTTTCGGATCAGGAAGTCTGCTAGATAGACCCCTAGCAGTGAAGAATGCCTATACCCAGACCCTCCTTAAATCCAACCCCATCTTAGTTATCCTTATCTAATGTGACTAACATTCTAAATAAACACTACATATACAATATATGGCTGACAATAGTCCCCAACCAAATGAATAAACCAATTACTACATACTACATACTAACAAATAAAAAGAAACAACCACAAAAAAATAATAATATTGAACCTCGTGGCTTCATGGTAAAACACCAAAGCCAACCTCGCGGTAAACTAGAAGAAAAAAAAAAAAAAAAAAAAGATTGGTATAAGTTAATTTGGGTTATGTTTATGTTAATGGCTAATTACAAAGGATTAGAATGAATTTTAAACTTACATGATTCAATTCATTTTAGGATGGAAGTAAAATGTACACCAGCCAACCTCTCTGACTTTTAATAGGCCTAATTTCAATTTCTTTTTATTATTACGACATAAGTTAGGCCTAGTGTGTGTGTGTCACATTCATACTGATTGAGGTTACCTACCATACTATATTAAGATTTGCCCTAATCCAGCATTATGGGTGACAATTCAGTTGAAGTTTCAAGGAGAGACCTGAAATGTGAATTAAATGTTTTGAGGAATCCAGATGGTTCAGCCTTACTCGCACAAGGTAAGCCCATATTCAGTTTATTCAAAAAATTCAGGCCTAAACATTGTAGCCCAAGTTATTTTCTATTGCCCTTGCATCTATTTGATCTAGGCTCCAATTCCTGCTTTAGAACTATGGTCGAAAACTTCAAGTAGGCCTAAGTAATGGAATTTAGGCCTAACCCTTAAAGTTCCAATAATGATATCAATATAATGCCGCTCTCAGCAGTGTATTGGACGATGCAGGATATAAGATGTAGCATATATATATAAAGTTATGGCTCATTTATTAATATCCCATTGACAAATAGTTAATGGGTCCGGAATCGAACCTTTAAGGAGCCACTGACTTTTTCAGGGATTTGAACTTTCAACCTTTGGATTCAAAGGCAAGCTCCCACTAGCCTATAACCTAGCAGCTACCAACCAGTGATTACTGTATTATGAAGTTCCACACAATTTGAGTTCTACCTACAGCATAGGGTTTTAGAGAAATAAATTTTGTCTGAAATCACAAATTTTTTAATAAACAATGATTTTTTTAGTTTTAGACATATTGGTTTTTTTAAAAAATTAAACAATTATTGAAACTCATGGCAAAACCTAGTCATCCTAAGTTACTCCTTTAGTTGTAACGAGTAACTTACCCTCCTACTCTATGTTATCAATGGTTGAAAATTTGATATTACGATTAAATTTGTTCAATGAAAACAATTGATCCCTCAAAATTGATGGAAAGAAATGTATAATATTAATCTAACTTAACCCAACCATCTCATTAGTCCTTGTATCGATAAAAAAGCATTTTACCTATAATTTCAAAATTTCAACCATTGATAATAATGATGGATCAGGATTTAACAAAGTTTCGCCTCATTTTGAATAAAAAAATAATAACTTATTGCATATAGAATTGTGATTTAAATTGTTAAAATTAATTGTACCGTATACATCTGGATGTTGATGTATTTTTCTCGGATAGCCTAGCTATGGATAATAGATTTGGATAGATGGATAATACTGTTTACAAATGTTGCTATTAACTTACATTTAGCAATGCCAGGCTATTCTTCATAATATGTGAAAGAGTGTTAACTTCTGCTCCTCAACTGCCAGTATCTTGACAGCCTTATTGTGTTTCATGTAACTTCAATTAGCAAGTACGAATGTTATTGGTTTTAGTAGCTCAGACCTATCTACCTATAGACCTATCTACTAGTGATGTGAAAAAAAAGGATTTAGCTGCAACTAGTTACTTATTTGACCATTAAATAAATAGAACTTCATATCCTATCTTGTAGGCCTAACTTAAATTGCAAAATCCAATGGAGGAGATAAAATAATTTTATCAAGTAACATTTGTTGACAGATACGATACAGCCAGTAATATAAATGAGCATGACAGTAAACAATAATTTTATTTAGCCTATTGTGAGAACGGGAAAAATGGGGGAATTGAAATCCCCGATTGAAATCTTCGATAGGCACATTTATTTTGAACGGGGTATAATGTGATGATGTGTAATTAAGGTTAATAAATAATGTGAATACATGTAATACCTATGCAATGAAATACTATATTTTCTTGTATGGATTAACAATTTAAATAAAATAATTTTAAAAATTTGTACGTAATTTTAATTTACTACTCACTTATTAAACCAAATATTTTGTTGATTAAACAATGATAGCAGTTGGAAATTCACTAAGTACGAAGGTCTGCTGCAAACGGGGTACATATTATATATATTTTTGTACATATACATGTACGGGGTAGGCCTATAATATATATATATATATATATATTCTATAGAAAACTTCTAACATGTTATATTTTTTACAATTTTCAACTACTTTTTAGGTGAAACCGTGTTTTTAGCTGCTGTCTATGGACCAATAGAAGTTAAAATTCAAAAATTTCAAATTGATAGAGCAAGTATAGAGGCAATTTACAAGCCTAAATCAGGACAGTCATGTGAGTATTTCACGTACTTTCTATGTATAGAGTATAGAGATTGTAGCTTCCAAAATTGAACTTGTTGGGTTATCTTGAATAAAATTACAAATAAACAATGAGCCCATTTGAAATATTTGTATCGAAATAATGGCTTAGAGAAGACCAACAAAGAAAAAATTAAACGTGCTACTGTAGTGTAAAGTGAACACAGGAAACTCTATTTAAGAAACAAATTTCTTATTATTATGATTTTAAATTTGAAAACATTACACATTGACTCACACAATCATACAATTGAACTGTATTCATTTGGGCGTGTACTGTAGCCAGCTCCACTTGGGCGTGTGTATCTACATATACACGTGGGTGTTGTGCACATTATACTTTAGATCGTACTGGTAATCAATAGGCCTATATGTAGACCAGGGCAAATCTTCAGTCCATCACTGTGACTCATTATTTGTCACATTTACAAAATATTTAGTCTACTTTGTACTTTCTCATAGCTAAAAGAAAAATCCAATTGTATCTAGGCAAAATTTTGCACTAATTGGGTCTATGATTTTATAAAACAACATGTTTGATTTTCAAAGTTTGCTGACACCGGCAACCTTCACGGGGCGACATCTTGGGATTAGGTGACAGTTATATCAACCAGTTAAAATGTTATTTTATTGACTGCAGTACTTTGTACTCTGTTTTGTATTAAATGATTTTATATCTAAAAATGAAATGTTAACAACCCAATATATAAAGTTTTTACCCCTCTACGACTCTTAGTGTGGATAAAAGTAGGAGGGGACGAGTATTTTAAAGCCAGATGAACACTTTAGGATGAGATTTTTATAGGCCTAACTAGCTAGAAAAAATAGCTGCTCCCATATTTCAAACAAAGAAATTATGAAGCAACATTTGTGGATAGTTCTTATTTTGATGTGGTAAATTAATACAAAAGACATTTTTTTCAGGAATTTCTCCAAATTTATTTTAACTGAATATATTTACACCAAATATATCTGCCAAAGCTTCAAACTTGTGAAATGGTAATAGGGAGCGGGGAAGGTAGTGAGATTTTGGGTACGAAATAGGTCACAGTGTTTAAATAAATAGAGGAATAGGCATGAAAAATTGTTTTTATAATAATTAAACAAAATTACCTTGTCCAATCACTGGTTATCAGAAGACGACATGTTTTGTTCCTTAGAACTTCGTCAGGTCCATAGTGTGAAACTACCACCTAGTCCAATGTATTATTACATTGTGTTTTGTAATAATACATAATACATACAGTAATAACACAAACCACAATCTAATAATACATTGGACTATGTGGTAGTTGCATACTATGGACCTGATGAAGTTCTAAGGAACAAAATATGCTGTCTTTTGATAACCAGTGATTGGAAAAGGTAATTTTATTTCATTATTAATATATTCCAATCCAGGGTCACAATGAATACAATTGTTTTTAATAAGATCCAATGCTGTGATAACCTAGTTTAATTGTAGAGGCAAAGAAATGTCAGGATATCTGAGAACGCCCCTTGCAGGGAACTGATTGAATAAATAGATTTGTTGTTGAAACTTTTGTTTCAGGCGTCAGTGATCGAATAAAAGAAAATTTTATTAAAAATATTTGCGAAGCTGCTCTATTGACCTCCCTACATCCTCGAACTGCCATCAACATAGTTCTTCAAGAAATGCAAGATTGTGGAAGTGTAAGTCTTCATGTTTTTAGCATTTGTAAATCCATGTTGGAATTATTTTTAATTCTTTATAGGTACCACAACGGAGTTTTCCCTTGTAGAAAAATATGTGATGTCGTTGGTCACAGTCGCAGGAATCACGTACCTCACGCCTCTTTCCAGGAACCGACATGACCTCATTACGCTTCCCAAAACCCTCCAGCACTAATCCACCCCTTTATTCAGTTGAAACCTGAGAGTCGAATAGCGTGGAGGCTGCATTGTGTAACTTCAAGATTTAAGATGTTTATTGAGTCATTAAACTTTGTACTTAAAGCAATAGACCAAGTCAACAGATAATATTACTGGTCGCTCCACTTGGCTCCCAGAGCGCAGTTCTGTGTGTTACCTATGGTGCTGTTGTTTCTTTATATGTTTTTTTTTATTGCCTTAATTTACTCTAATATTGATTAAACATTGTTTTTATACAAATTTGTAATAATATGTAAAAAGTTTTACTGATTCAATGTATGTATAAAAAAAGTACACTGCTTACTTGTCTATTATTTCAATATGCGGAAAAAAAAACTCGGTGAGTCATTTATCAAGCTTTGAGATCAAAGACACCGACGAGAGGTTAAAGCTCTTTGTTTACCATGGCAATTCTGAGTAACAAAGAAGAACTTTTTGAGGATGCAATTCAATCCTGAAAACCCTTATCAGTTACTTATATTAACTGTTTTGATTTCAGAGATTTAGACTAAATATTTGTTGCTTACCAAAATCGTTAAAGTTGGAAGGATGATGACATTATTATCTAAATGTATAACTAAGTCCTATTTGTCTTCAATGATACATAATTCTTAGAATCAAATGTCTAATAACAAATGGGTCATTTTAATTTGACACAGGCCTAATATTTGAATTGACTTGACAACCTTTTTTTGTGTATATCTACAAATATTCAATAATTTGAAGTTTTTTATAAATTTTACTTTTATTCTACTTAGAATGCTTGAAAATGTGTGAGAATTTAAATTCAGGATTTTTTTAAAAGTTCACATTTTTTTATTTTTTCATAAAATTAATTTAATTTATTTACCCATTTATTTTATTTATACCATTTCCGTTTCTTTCTTCATTTTCATCGTTTTTTTATTGTTTCTGTTCTTTCTTCTTACTTTTTGTTTTATTTATTGTAAAAAATAATTTTACTAATAAGAAGTAGGTTTTAGGTTCTGTCTTACATATTTTGGTCTAATAGTTTGGTAATGTAGCAAGTTTGACGTCTAAATGGTAATGAGTTGAGGACATGTACATATTTTTGCCAGCTAAATTGGAAAACCATTCCCATTTCTAACCAAACCTATTTATTTTCACCTTTACACTGTCTAACCAATGTAGTTTTTATTATTTTTCATGACACATTGTAAATTCATTTCAGTGTAGCTTAGTTTATAACCTTATGTCCTATAAATTCCTACAAATTTGGAAGGTGGTAATAAATACATAAGTTATTAGTTGTCTTTGCCAGATCCATTCTTAATAATCACAAGTAAATAATCATTATAAATTAATATTAGTTTTGGGAAGAAATAAGTTATTTTATGTATAACTAAATGTGAATTATTGAAAGTAATTTAATTTTACAGGGTTTGGCGTGTGCAGTGAACGCGGCGTGCTTAGCTCTAATCAACTCTGGACTTTCGATGCGCTACCTCATTGCAGCCGTGTCTTGTATGATTGATGAAAATGGAGAAATTATCGTTGATCCAGATAATAAACAACTACAGGTAATTTTACATACCGTAGACTTCATCTTAACCGGCCACCTCTGGAAGAGACTGTTTAACGAATTGGCCCGTTAAACTAAGATTTATTTGGCCTAAAAGCCATAATGAATGAATATAACCCTAAATAAATATATTACTAAAAGAGATTTAAATGGCCACCCACTCATTCTATTTGCCAAGTGCAAAAAAATCACTCCAAAACATGGCTGATAAAACACAATTATTTGTTTGTTGTACTTCTCTATCAATTAAAAGATGGAATAAAAAATACTGTAAACTAAAAATTGAACAAGATTACAATTCTGAACTGTTTTTGTTTTATATACATACAAACTATCACTTATGCTTGTAAATAATTTTTTACTCTCCAAAAAATTCCTTCTACACAGGCAAATAAAAACCAACAATACACTCAGTGCTTAATTAAGTTCATGATTCAATAACTTTTGCATAAAACGGTACTGAACAGTCTCACTCTAACTTGTCAGTGTATAAATGAGATCAATAAAGAACATAAAGAAGATATAAAGAATATAAAGATATCAATCAAACGATATAAAGAACATCTGACATGTATGAGACCCACGACTATCCAAAAAATAATTAGTCCAGTATTGTAATCTACTGGGAATAAGGCCAAAAACCTATTCACTTCTGGTGGAGTTAGTTTCCATCTGGTTGGGTTCACTTTAATTGTTCACATGGAACGTATGCATGTGAAATTTATTTGAAAAGTATACATGATTTTGAAACAATAATTAAAGTGAAGCACACACGGTTAAAGTGATGCTAAGTAAAAAATTGCCTGTTAAAAGAAAGTAGTTTTTGTGTTAGTGTAGGCCAGTAAAGCTGAGGCCGGTTAAAAGAGTCTGTTAAGAGGGAGTCTTCTTTAGTTCATTAGATTCATCGTAACCTATGTATAATTTGAATCTGTAATCCAAACCCATCACAAGCAAACTTCGTCTGAACGTCTTTCAGGGGATAGGCAGTAGTCCATCAAGTTAAAGGTTAGTCTTTCGCCTCCTACCAACCAGAGTTCAAGCCTTGATACCTCGAGAGAACATCACTGTTGCACTTCTTGGAGCAAGAATGTGCTCAGTAATTGGACCTAATTTTATAAAAATCACCAGTGCAGCGTTATCAAATTTTTTATTTAACCATAAAATATTTTTATACATGTAATTTTTTGGATATAACTAAATAATTTTTTATAATGAAAAATAATGTTGCTGAACCTGATAGTTTATTCCAATAGTTTTTAGTGTTTAACTTGTTTTTGAGATACTCATTACTGCTGGTCATTCAGGGAGCCCAAGGCACAATGACGTTTGTGTTTGACAACGTTCTCTGCGACGTCATCGGCCTCCACACGGACGGTCTCATCACCGAAGAGCAGCACGAGGAGGCCCTCAGGAGGTGCAAACTGTGCGCTGAAGAGTTCTTCGTCTACCTTAGGGACATTGTCCGTAGATACGCTAACAGGATATAAGTTTTTATCAATAAGTCATTTTGTTTATTTCTTTCACCATGTACTTGACTCTATCCTGTATTTGACATAAAAGTGAAGAAATTAAGGTTTAAAATAATGATTATTATCGATCACTGCCTGGTTGAAATTAAACCAAAAATTTAGTTGATCCAGATCCAAATTATTTTTAAAATATTTAACTGAAACTTTTTTCTGTTTTGCTAGCATTTGTTATTACAACATTAAAGCGGCCCATACATTACACGTGCCTTGCACCCCCTGCACTATTTTATACTGGTTTGCCGTGCTTGGCGATTACATTTTTCATGCATTTTAAAATACATTTTAGCATCCATACACTGGGCACGTCTTTTCCAATTTTGGCATATGGTGCAATGCAGGTGTAATGTATGGGCCGCTTAACAGCTGTCTAAAGATTCAATCAATTACACCCTTCTTCCATAAGATTAATATTGAAACTTTGAAAGCCTGTAGGGCGTAGACCTGGGGACCAATGTGAATTATATAATGTGATTCCGCTCATCTACAGGACGATGTCTTTCTAACGGTATGCACAGATTTCTCCTATGATGCACAAAGCTAAGAAATAAGGAGGAAAAGAAACATGCTTGCCTGTAAATATATACATTTTTAAGCATAAAGACAAGACAAGAACCAATTGAGGAGGTCTATGTAAAAAGGGCTGATGACTGAAAACTAACAATTGAGATGTGGAGTGTGCAAAACTTCATTCAAGTGTATCTTTTAACCTGAAACCTAGGCAACTTCAACTATTGTTAATGAAATAATATTCAATAATTGGTGATTCGTTTTATATTTACAAGTAGGAGTGTTTATTTTAATTAAAGAAATTCCTTTTGCAAAAAATGCTTACATATGCCCTTTTTCAGGAGATGGCTTGCCGCCATGTTTTTCATACGCCCTTTTTACATAGACATGTTTTTATAAGTCCTTTTTACATAGACATTACATCCTTTTTACATAGGCGGGCTAAACATCAGCTGATACAATCAGACAGTAGAAGGTGAAACAAAGAGATACAAACATGAAATTTCACAGACTTACAAATGAAAACACAAGGCATCTGAAAACGCCATCTCCGCAAAAAGGGCGTATACCGGCATACGCCCTTTTTACATAGACCTCCTCAATTAGAAATCCTAAATGTAAGATGTATATTTTGTAATAGCTGTTTGCCTGTAAGAAATTTTCAAGGGGTCAAAGTGAAAAAGGAAATACTGTGGGAGAACTGGTTTGAAAGTAGCCATTGAGTGACCCTGAGAGTAAAATACTTGACTTAGCTTTGAATGACAAATAAATATTTACTATATATTTGTCAAATACCACTCACTCATGTATCAAACCTCCAAATCCAAAACCTTGGGGTGTTGAGGGTTGAAATTTTGGACGTTTTTGTATGGACGTTCCACTTAGCTCAAAAATGCTTGCTAAGAAACGGTTTTGCATAATTCCTTCAGGTCTCCGGCCCACAAGACTTGAAAATTTCTATAGATAGAAATTTTCAAGTCTTGTTAGATCTAATGTTATACTTATGGCCAATTTTTTTTATACAAATCAAGGCAACAACGAATCTGAAAAACTATGGGACCTACAATGTTAAAATTTTGAATGGGCTTTCTTCAGTTTCTTCTATGCTCATAAATGCTCTGCTTACTAAGAAACGGTTTTTCAAAATTCCATCAGGGCTCCGCCACACAGGACTTCAAAATTAGTTTTGTACTTACTAAATTACTCTAGAGCATACAGGGTTGAAATTTGATGTGGACGTTCTTCATTACTCATGTACTCACTAAGAAACAGTTTTACAAAATATAGGTTTTGAAGTCCTTTAGGGCTCCGCCCCACTGGACTTAAAAAGTATTATAGGGCATACAGTGTTGAAATTTGCTGTGGGCGTTCCTCTTTACTCATATCTACTCACTAAGAAACGGTTTTAGAAATATAGTTTATGTCATCAAGGGCTCCGCCCCACAGGACTTCAAAATTACTATTGAGCCTATGGGGTTGAAATTCTACATGGACATTCCTCTTCACTCATTTGTACTGACTAAGAAACGGTTTCACAAAATATAGGTTTTGAAGTCCTTTTTGGCTCCAACCCACTTGACTTCAAAATTACTGTAGAGCATACTGGGTTGAAATTTGATAAGGACGTTCCTTTTTACTCATATGTACTCTCTGAGAAACGGTTTAACAAAATACAGGTTTTAAAGTCCTTTAGAGCTCCGCCCCAATGGACTTCAAAATTATTATAGAGTCTATAGGGTTGAAATTTGAAATGACAGCTTCTCTTTGCTCACAGGTGTTAACTAAGAAAAGGTTTTGCAAAATTCAATACTCTGCTTACACTTCTTCATTGTTTTAATATGCTTCTTAAGAAAGAAGATTTCGTTGCTTTGTAAGAAAGAGATTTTATTACACAAACAATAAATTAAATCAAGGTCGAAGCCCTGACGGGCAATAGCTAGTATCATTATATTAGGATTTAAAATAATTTATTAATTAGTTAATTATTTTAATTGCAAGGTAAAAAACAACTCAATTTTAAATTGACACAAAATTTAATGGTAAAAAAGAGATCAACAAAAACGGTGTATAACAATAATCTATCACTTGAACAGTAAAGAAGGAAATAATTTACACTCATCTCACAGGGTTGCCTAGTGAGACCTGAATGATTAAAAACTCAAATACCCCCAGACCTGCGTACTCAGCGAATTTCCAAATTAGTAATATTAATTTAGACTAGAGGAACCTGTAAACAAAATTTCATTACGTGCTCATAAATAAGGAAATAAAGCCGCGGTCCGACTAGGCTGTTAAGCCGCCGCTACTAAATATACGCTGGTGATATTGCCAGCAAGCAGCCTAGTCTGATCCAGAACTAGCGGCTGGTAAATGCCAGCAAGCTAGTGTTTACTAGCCGAAATCGTAAGCTGGTCATGTTTAACTATTTAGCGCTGCTATCCTCCGCTGGCAGTCACGTTATCACTTCGCTGGCGCCAACCAGCCTATGTGAACCCCTAGTAGCTCACAAGCGGCTGGCTAATTAGCACGTGTCTAGTTGGTTTTATGCACTGTTTCAGGGTTTATAGCGTTTAGTTTCATTATACTGTAAAAAATTTTAATGACTATTATTTTTGGTCCCTGGGCACCTCAAAACGAAAAAGTAACATGGTCCCGGGCTTAGGTCTTACCATGAGACCTACGGTAATAGCTTATTCCCTATGGGAAATTCACTAAAATCCTGTGAAAACGTTAAAACTATTTAACATTTTTCATTAAAAAATATCTATTATAAAGTGTTAAATGTTTAAAAATTTAAGGTGATTTCAGGTAGAGAAGTTACAATTATCCAGGTCTCACTGAGATATTTTACATACTATGTAATCCATATTAAACAAGTTAAATATGATTCACACTTTTATTATTTACAAAATAACTCTAAAAAGTGTAAAAAAGATTATGAAATGGATTAAAATGGCAATAAAAATATTAATTCTTTACAAATAAAAAATTATCTAGTAACTATGAATTAAAATATTAGGTTGATCTATACAGTTGATTGCTATATTAATTGCTATTGGCAAATTTATTAGAGAAGAGAAATAAGTGATATTGACACATGTTAAAAGGATAGGTTCAGCATAATTTCCACTGAAATTTCATTAGAATATTGCAAAACTTAAACAACATAACATAACATATTAAACAATAAACATACGTATCAAAATCACAAAGCTAACTTTTTGACTAGAAGCTTCAGGAGTTTGCACTTTACAAATGAAATTCTCTAACCTTACACATATAAAAATCATTGAGAGACAGTGTTGTGGCCAAATGCTTTGTGTAGGGGTAAGTGTTGGACATTTTTAGAAAAATATACATCAAATGGTCTGCTGTTCTTTTGAAGTTATCAAAAGCATGGTTGAGACGAGAGAAATGTGTATGTCGATAACTTCCATTTGTGTCTTGAATCCATTCACCGGATCGAAGAGTCTCGTAGAATTTCAGAACTTGTTTGTACAAGTCAGTGAAATGATGTTCAGTGTGAGGACGTGCTTTTCCCAGTAAACATCTACAAAACACACACATACAAAAAAAAACCGTTAACATTTTCCTTCCAGGCACATTGGCAGGTGCGAATTGGTTGTGTTAAAAAAAATGAAAATAATGATGGGGTCCGTGCGCAGACGTCACATGATTGATGTGAGGTTTGGTCCGTCGGGCAACTCTGTTTTGTAGAGTTGTTGCACAAGCGCTTTCGGCTTCTATCCGTTCTCAACTGGAACATTGAGCTCCTGAAATAACTCTACGAAACAGTGTCGCCCGACGTACCATACATCACATCGATTACTAAAATTGAAAATAATATATTTTAATAGGCAGGGTTGGATTTGGAATTTATGGTGCAGGACCCTACTTTTAGTAAATTTCTGTGACATATATGACTTTAAATAAAACAAATATAACTTATTTCCAAAAGAAGGGGGTGGGGGAGCTTGTTACTATAGTGGTTTAAGGTGTTGCTTTAAAAATTATATAGAGTGAACAGCTTAACTGTGCCACCGTAGGAATTTAAGAACTATTAGTTTTAGACAAAACTTTGTATTTCAACATTTTTTGTTTCATCCCGCGTTTAATACTTGTGGGAAAAAATGATACTTGTGCTCCCATTATCTCATAAACGGTTTAGTTTAGGAAAAATACCAAAGAATAAAACTTAGTGTTCCATAAAACTTTTTTAAGTTGCTCACTATGTTGGAAAGTGGCGGCCATATGCAGAAAAATTGAATCCATATTTTTCATTTTCATAAAAAATTAGGTATATTGCCCCATTTAAAGTTTGTTCTAAAACTTAGTTTCTGCGATGCTAATGGTGGCACAATTAAGTTGTTCACCAACATAAATAAAATATAAATGAATAAACATGTCACTTACGCACCTGGAATTCACATTTTTGACATAAGTTCTGTATGCATCATAAATCATGTCGACGGTTGTTGCACTTTCAAACTGGTTTTTGAACTCTCCCCATGTTAATTCAACTACAACTGATGTTATGGACTGTCTAATAGAAGTTACAAAGTGAGCCATGACATGGCGGAATAGTTGTACCTGAAAAAAGTCATGTGAAAATGAGTGTCTTTACATTTGTTGATACATTTCAATGGGTCATAAATAAGCCAAGGTCAGGTCGTTGACGGTAGCATCCACCTCAGCTTTGTAGTCATAGTTGATTTTCTGAGTAATAACTGGTGTGTTATTTTCACTATGAACAACTTTTGAAAGTATTTTTGATATATTTAGCAATAACATAATTAACTAACCATGAGATACAGGGTAAAAGTCAGTGATTCTAAACTAACTTTCAACATAAAAAAGTCATATAAAATTATTGAGAGTATTTTCATACAGTAGAACCTTTCATATACGACCTTCCCACAACTGACTTCTCCCGATTTCAGACCTGTGTCCGGCCATCTGTTATACACACATACTCCATTGACGAGTCGGTTCAGACTTGAACAGTATTCGATCTACACCATTTCTAGCCATGATGGTTGATGTAGAATGTGTTCTTACTGAAATCTTGCATTATAATTTTATGTTTTTAACGTTATACTGTGTTTGGGGTTTTCTTCGTTATTTATTGCTCCTCCCAATATCCTACGTTTCGGCTGTTCTGACTATGACTCGATCCAGTCATGGTCTAATATGAGAGGTTCTACCGTATATGTACGTAAAGTCAGTTTGCAGGAAAATACTCCAAGTTTTGAGACACACAGCCTAATTGGTTGTACACACTTGAGCGCTAGTGGAGTTGCGTTATAAATGTTTGGGTTCATGTAAACCAAACATACTTGTTTTTTGTATGAAACACCTTATAGAGGTGGGAATCCTGTTTACGGATGTTGTGTGGGAGCCATACCCACTAACCCACACCTTTTCTAGGCTTTGTCCCCCCCCCCCCCCCCACGGAGCCATTTATCACATTACTTCGGAAGGGAGCCCCTTGTTTGAGATCACTGGGGTCGGGCCCTTCCGGTTCTAAGAAAATGAGACTATTTCATAGTATTCTTCTTTTTAGTCTTTGATTTATTTGGTGATTGTCACTTTGTCTTGTTTAGCCTTTTCTGAGGCTAGCCTACAAACGTGGCACGCACCTAAACCAGTGACATTGTCGACTGCTGAGGCTAGATCCTCCGACTCTAGTTCACTGCAAAGGAAGCAGTGAACCAGTTAGATACAAGTTTTATGATCGTGTCCTGCCTCCCCACATTTATACCAATGAGTGCACCAATCCTTCCCTGTGCACTCACTACGACAATGCCCATATTCCAGGTACTTGAAGTCTTTGAAGCACCTAAGGGCCATGGTCCTCAAACGCACCGCACATTTGAGGATTTCCACCCGGGGATGGCCAAACTTAAGAAGGCTGGTGGCCTCTTACTCAGATAGGTAGCGGACCGCCATCTTCAGTTGCCGCTTCTTTGGTCGATTAATGGAGACTTTGCGTGTCCCACTGGTGCTACTGAAAACCTTGCCTAAGGCCTCGATGACTTGCCTTACAAGTTAGTATAAGGCAAGAGATACTAACTTGTGTGGGGCGACGACATTTCCTGCCTAACCGAACGCCACCTCGGGAACCAGAACCGCGGCAAAAGCCCGCCTGTCGGAGCCTTTCTTTGATACCCTTGAGGACGCCAGAGTTCAACCAAACTTGCTAGCTGTGGGTTACTATATAATAATCACAGTAATATAAAACCTGTATACCAATCATTAACTAGGCCAACTATTAGGTACCAAGCATTCCTGGTTACAACACTACTCTGAGAGCTATTATTTCACCGATTGGTATTTTTGAAACAAACCAAAACTTACAGTTAGCATTCAGGATCCGCGAAGACATGAATTGTATATTCAAATCCCACCAGTGCTTGTGTTGGTATAATTTGGCACTTACAAACTACATCGGTAAAAACTAGGCGTGTTTTCCTACAAATTGACACCAGTTACCTCTGTAGATTTGTTTAATAACTCTATAAAAATTGTCCAAGTTACAAAATCCTTTTTTAACCACCCGGTATTTAAAAAAAATAAGCAATAAATAGGTTGAAGGTGAACAGTGTTGTTAAAAGGGGGAGGAGGTTGCAATACCTCTGGTTAGCCCATGGATGGAAAATTTTTTAATCCACCATTTTACATATTTAACATACCTTTCTGTACTCCTCGCTGTTCAACAACCTCTTATCTTTCAGGAGGTAAATTGTTTCTTCTAATGCCCAAGACACCCTGTGAAGTTTTAATAAATGCTTGAATATTTTGTCCTGCTTTTCAATTTGCTCATCAGAGATAATTATGTTAATGGGCCAATGGGTTTTGTAGCTGAGAGATAGACAATCCATCATCGCTGGATCAATCGTACGAAATACAGATGGGATTTCTTTAACACAGAATGACAATCTTTCTGTGTATTCCTCATCAACGTTTGTTCCCACAGCACATCGAAGAAGTGAGTTCAATTTTATTACATTCAGTAAACAAGAAGGATGTTGACCTTTTTGTGCTTCCGCAAATATGTTTTTTGTTATATTTCGAGCAAACTCTCCTTCTAATAGAAAAAAATACTTTGATATACATTCTATATGGTGGAACAAATTATGTTTATTAAATAACCTCAAAATTGCATCACTTGTAAGCTCCAACTGTACCATAAGTGGTATCATGACTGATTTTTGAACATTTTGGTACACTGAGGTCATATCGATCTCTTGAATGTTTGATTCACAGTCAGATTGAACTGACGTAAAAGATGTGTTTGCTGGAGCAGTAACTCTGGTTTCTGGCTCATCAATAGTGATATCAAGTTTTGTAGATATCGGGGAAAGTAATTGATTACTCGAATGATGAGATTGACTATCATTTTGTTTTTCATCTCCTGTTCTCTCGTTAAGATCAACACCACTTGTAGAGGTACCAGGTTCAATAAATGGAAAACCAAGGTCTTTGTTAGAACCATTAAACGCAGGCTCAATAATGTCACAAAGAATAGCCTCTTCATTTGCTCCTTCCGTGTGTTTTTCACCAAATTTGTTCTCATACGTAGTTTCTTCTCCTGTTATAATGTTGTAGTCATTATGCATGTTTCTCTGTTTAAATTTCAAAGCAGATTGTCTTGCTTGTTCGGCAACATCCAATGCAATCAACCAATCTCTTTTGTCATCTTTTTCTGATTTGATCAATTCCAAATTTTCATCACCTTGATCACCCTGCATGAGCTGTTTTGATTGTTCATTCCCAAAAAGCTCATATGTTCTTTTATTGGATTCTTGTAACGAATTGTCTTCATTTGAAATAACGTAATCACCACTTCCCGATATTGCACTGTAGGTTTTCAAATATTTTTCTAGAGACTCGTCTACAAGTTGTAGTTTTGATTCTTCCTCAGTCTGCTGGATTTTGCTTGCATCTGTATTTAGTTTTATTTCTTCCTCCAACCACTCATTTTCTTTGCTCCAGAAAGTACATCTCTTGTCATGAAGTTCAGCCCGTTTCATTATCCACTCCGCTTTGTCTCGTCTCCGGTCGGCTGCATCAGATAAAGACGTGTATAACTGCATAATTTTCTCTCTGAAACAAAATAATTTTTAGTAAAAAATAATATTGTAAAACAATTCTTAGTGTGAGGAGACTATCTTACAATATCCAGAAATAAAGGTTGATTATGATTTTTCTAATTGGTTATCTTTCCAAATGAGAAATAAAACGATTTATCTGCTTTCTTACATGAACAGTAGTTTCTTTCTTATACCCCATTCAAAATAAATGTGCGGTCGAAAGCCAGAATTTTATTTCCCACCACAAGGAAAATTCCCTCAACACCTTACTCAATTCCCCGATTTTCTTCACAATCAGATGTTATTTTAATTTCGCCCTTAAAATTCAGAGTATAAAATAGTGCTAATGATCATGTTACTTCCCCTACTTGCCGTTGGAAGCACTTCTTGCTGCATCTCTTATTTCAAAATTAGAATATTTGCTTACGAAAAAGCAAAACATTGGCATAAAGTGACACAAGATATTAAACAGCTGTAGTAATTCTGTGATTCTAATTGTTTGGATTCTTGGCAACGGGAGGAACGGGAAAAATGGGGACATTTAAATCTGCGTTTCAACTACACATTTATTTTGAATGGGGTATAAAAACAACATCTAAATGTGAATAAACCACTTCACATTTATGTACTATGATCACAAGTGTAGGTAATATTTAAATGCATAAAATCATAAGTTTTGTTTTTAATACCAATTTACTGGATCAAATGCATAATTCAGTTAAAATATAAATTACAGATAAGTGTGACAGTCATTTTTATAAACTCGTTGAAATTAATAACAGTTAATTAATTAATTCTATTAAGTTTTATTTTTATTGATCAAGTAGTTGTTTTTCTTTCAAGTTTCCGTAACCCAGGCGCTGTGCATGACAGCTATCACAGTACTTTGTCTAAGTAGCCAATCAGTAGCAATGTGATCATGGCTAATTAGTTGACTGAACACACTAGGCAGACCCCCAATAGATCTGGTGTTGTCAACACCTCTTCCAAAAAAAATTGTGATTCAACTTTTAATCATATTATTAACTTTGAAATGATTTAGAGTTGATGAAATACTTTTTGATCAGCATTTAAAAACGTGCATTTCATGCATCGTAAGGTTGTGCATCCCAAAATATTTTTCCATGTTTTTGCCTTAAACTACTTTTTACGTTGTCACTATGACGTACAATTTTTATTTTTTATTTTGGACAACTACTTTAAAAGCTATTAAGGTCAGAAGTACTGAAATCTGCGTATTTTAGTACAATTCTCACAAGAAATCTATTTCGTCTACAAAGCTGCAATTTTTGTAGTGTATGGGATTAATTTATCTTTAAAACAAAAAATAAATTTAATTACAAACAAAATTAAAATAAAATTAATTCACTAAACAAAACTTTTATCTCTTTATATTTAAATGGAATTTACTTTGAAACAATGTCATTTTGAAGACCAACAGACGGCAAAAAAAATCCCAAAAAGGGCAGACTTATTCAAGCAACATCTAGATTAAGTTCGCGGCTGCACAACCTTAATTTAAGTTTGTAAATAAAATAACATTAAGTTTGAAGTAGTTTTGTTTTAAATGCCAATTTTAATTTTTTTCACAAACTAAAGGTCAGCTCTCCGATAAATTAAGGATTGGGGGTAGCAACAAGAAGGACAGTGTTGTTTTACAACGACATTGGGTAACTGAAGTGCTTATAAGGCAAAAATATCATGATGAGTTACATTTCTTCGTAAGTATCTGTACGTCTTGATTTATTTGAAGTTTAGTGGTGGAGACGACTTGCTAGTGCTTCCTTCACCTCTTTAATAAAGAGATATTTCAATTCATTTCCTCTGATACCATTTTACAGAAATAAATGCTGTGTAACTGTGAAAAACAACATTATTTTATTCAAACTACCTTTCTTCTTGTCTTCTCAAATCATTCAGTTGGTCTATTTTTTCTGCCTCTTTCATCAGTTTTTCTTCTTCTTCCAAAAGGATTCTTTTTTCTTCAGTTTTACGAGCCTTTGCATCCTCCATCTCTTTCTTTAGAACATTGAACTCCATCTGTTTTTTCTCGGCCTTCAACCGCCTCTCTTTTTCTTGCCGCCCTTCAAATGATTATGATTAGTATAAATTTAATAAACAGAAGAACTGAGGAACAAAACTTTGTTTGTGGTTTTTAAAAATATTTGGTTATTGATAAAAATACTGTTAAGGTGACTTAGAAGCAAAGGCATGTTTAGACACTACTTGTTAATTATAAGATTGAATCTATATACCTATATAATTATGTAAACATATTTTTTTAGCAAAACTGTGAGGGTTTCACTAATAGCAGGACTATGTGAGGGGTCTCAAATTAAAGGTCTCGGTCCTGGTGTGTCCATAAAGTTAATAGGAAATGAGAAATAATGTAAACGTCCTCCATAAGAATAGAATGGATCTTCAAAAAACGTCTGCTTTGTCTACATTGCAACATGTGTTTTAGTTTGATTTTAAAATGAGCCAGATGATGACAATGAGTGAAGAAAATCTATTATTAACCACAAGAGTTGCAGTATTATAATAACATTTTTGTCTCGCTGAGTGACTAAATCTACCAGGCGCGTTATTAATCTTACAAAATAATACAAATCATCAGCTAATTTTTTTACTCTAAATAGTAAAAATACTAGAAAACCGAGCGTGTATGAAAATCTTAAAAGCATATTGAGCAATGAGTTGTTTCTCAAGAAATACCTCCTTTGCCTACATTAAAATATATGCTTTGCTTTGATTTTAAAATGAGAGTAAAATGATCAAAAAGACTGAGGATGGTATATTGATTAAAACTTAATGTGTGGCAGTCAATGAAGTGTTGGTATTCCGACAGTGAGTGAAGACGATTTACTTCGAGGTTCTGTGATAAAATTTGATGACAAAAAAATAAGAAAATTTGACAGGAGTAAAAATATTTTGTTAACTTAATTGCAAGAAAGACAATTCATGATTTTAAAATAGATGGTGTGTGGTGAAAGATATTGATAGGGTCTAACCCTAAAATTTGTGCTGAACTTCTATCACGTTTTTCTTAACTCCATCTGTTCTACATTTTATTGATAGGTCGTCATAATGAATATGAAATATTTTTTTTGAACTTTTTTTATAGATCAATATAGTTTTAAACAAATGATTCAATAAACATAACGTGACTTAATAGTACAGGATTTTTAAGATTGCTTTAAAGGAGTATGATCTATGCTAACGATTTCACAAAAATTTTATCAATAAAAAATAAGTATTCTAGAAACTTTTGTAGTGCAGTGTTGGTAATCCACCATGGTTTATACTATTTTACTTTATGATAGGGGGCTTTTACCCCTATAAGCCACTAGTAAGATATAACGAACTAGCAATGTGAGAATTTCTTCTGATTCTGAGAGTATACTTGTTTTCATGGCTATGGTTTCAATGTTGTCACTTGACATACTTTTTTTAGCAAAGATGTGTATTTATCAGAGGCGGATTTGGAAATTTGCCGCCCCTGGGCTATTCAAAAAGTGCCGCCCCCTCCCCCCGCCATAATTTATATCCTCAATTATTGCCCCAATTCCTAAGCTATTTCGACGGGTGGGGACATAAAAAGCAGAAAATAGTGATGAACTTAAAATTTAAAAACTAGAAATCAAAGATTTTGCGTTGCAATGCAAGAACTATCAAAGTGTGATGGCTATTAGTGTTATCCTTTTTTGCGTAGTTCACGGCCGGTGAAGGGCGTAATACTGTGACCTTAGTTCCCAGTCCCAGTAGATTTTTTGAGGTTTGTTAGACACGTCTGAGTGTAGCAATAAGAAATTGGCATATTGATTTTAATTTTATTCTAGATACAAAACCATATAGGCCTACTACAGTATTTAAAATGAAGTATTAAATAAAGTGAAATAGCTAAATTACGCCTTTTTATGTGTTTTCCCGTTAAAGTTTGAAGTAACAATAGCGTCAATATCAGTATCAATTATCACTGCCACATAACCTGACATAACCTCAAATCACCCATCCCCAGTGCAGCTCGGCGGTGGCGGATGTATATACGTGTTGAGAGGAGGGGGTGGCGAGGTGGCGGATGGTTCCTTTGCGACGACGCATGGATCACTAATGTGACAAATCAACGTGTAGTGCTGATTTCTTCCAGCTCCTCTTTAAAGCTCTTTAATGACCCCTTGCGATAAGATATTATTATTTTGCTTAGAAAATATTGTCGGGAGATGACTTGTTGGTCAGTGAGGGGGTTGCGGCGGGGCCTACGATAACTAACGGGCCTGCATATTTCCCCCCACCACCAAAGTCACTTGACTATTTGCGGCCGATCTGCAGCACAAGTTTCCATAAGATAACATTGTGAAAACGTGACATCATTCACTTATTTCCCACCTCTTAGGAATTAGATAGTAGGTTACCGGTACTAGACAAGACTTATATATTTTAATCTAGATTAAATAAGAAACAAAATGATACCATTACAGTAAAGTTAACAGTTTTTCTGATATTTTTTATTACGAGATAAAGTCAAAACTTAATTTAGTTTATAGTTTTGTTTACACTTTTCATCAGCTGTTTACAAAAGAGTATATTTCGTTGCAAATAACAAAAATTTAGAACCGAAAAGGTACATTTTAATTTGTTTTATCGAAAATAAAAATTATAACCGGCAAACTACTGATTTAAGACGATTATTTCATGTCTTATTCCTAGAAATATCTTCAAAAGCATTGGAAGTAATCTGTTAACAAAAAAGTCAATGCATCCTACAATGTGAGAAATTCAAGTTTTTCTTTTACCCAAAAAGTGAGTTTTAAGTTTTGCAAAGCGGAACATTATTAGTATCATTCAATTTGTAATTTAATGAGGATTAGAAGGATATGCAACACTTATGACTTCATTTGCGTGTATTTAAAAATACACGTAAAAACGGATGCCAAGTCAGGCTATTGCAATGCTTTCAAATGGAGATGACAGCTGAAATTCGGCCGCATCTAGTCACGTGACCAAAAATGTATGCAGGCCCGTTAGTTATCGTAGGCCCCGGTTGCGGGGTGAGGGGGAAGCTGACCCATGCCATTGGCCAAAACAATTTGCTTTTTGTTTTTGGGTTTTTTTTATTCCACCATATGTTAAGCTATCAACAAAACAAAAAACATACAGCATCCCTACGATGTTTTCTTTTATTTTGCAGTCAGCTGTCTTTCTCTACATTGAATTAGACTAGCTGGTTTGTCAAGAAAGATAATTGTTTACTTTTTTTAGCAAAATTTTTTCATGTAGAATAGTACAATCTAAGTTTGTTTTTATTTCTTAGTTAATCAAATGACCGGTAAGTTTCAAATGTAAATTTCCCCTCTCCCCCCAACCACCTCAGTGGCCAACAAGTCATCTCCCGACAATAGTCACTCTCGGTTCTCATTTTTTTTGTACAATTCTTCCAAAAAATTTCCGCCTCCAATAATTTGAGTTTTTTTTTTATTTGAAGCCTATAAAATGCTGTTTTTCAAAATTTGCCGCCCCCCGAATTTTGCCGCCCTGGGCTATAGCCCATTTAGCCCATATGTAAATACACCCCTGGTATTTATCATTGTCGGCAGTATTGTGATCATTATTTTTCTATTGTGCTATTTCTATTAATGCTGAATTACTTTTTCGGGTGGTAAAAAAGTGTTAATATGAGTGAGTTGTGCGCCATCTGGAATGGTGTAGTGGCAAATTTTACAATGTGGGAATGCTTAATATATTAGTCAAATTTCTCTGAACCGAGCACAGGGATTTTTCCAGGTTTTTTTTAAAACGTGGAAACACCGTTCCTATGTGTTCCCGCCCCACCATGTGTGTACACCACTGGTCATCTGTGTAGTAGAGAACTATTTAGTTAGGCAGGACTGCCGTGTCTGGTTGCCTGTATCCTGTATTGAGAATTAATAGGTTCATTAGTAATTTATAATTGAAGTTGAAGCTTAAGTCTTTTAACAACTCTATTCTGATAATTTATTAGAAAACTATTATGACAAATGTAATATTTAAATTACCATACAAGTGTGATGAATGGGCTTCGTCAAATGGACTGAAATTAAAAAAAAAAAAAATTAATCAGTGAAATAATAATATTTACCTTTGATTTCATCAAGTGTTTTGGCCATCAGGCCTGCATAGTATCCTTCATTATGGGGCTCTGGCATGGCATTACCAAACAGCTCTTGGCAGTGAGCTTTACAATCTTTTTTATACAAATCAAACTTTTCTTCAACCCTTCTGAGGTCAGCCTTGTTAAAACAGTAAACAATTTCTGGATGTTCGTTTTTCACTTGTTTGCAGACAGGATCCTAAAAAAGTTCAATGATACTTCTTGGGTTTATAGTGAGGATTAAATTAATCATTTAAACTGGATGATTTTATTGCAAATATTTTAAAATAAAATTATATTATGTTCATCCAACTTGGCAACATTCTTTATACAGTAGAACCTCAATAGTTTAACACTCCATATAGTTTGACACGGTCCATGACAACCTAACATGTCAGTAATGACAAATAATGTCTATTTTGGAGTCTGACAGAGGTGAAAATGTGAACAAAGTGGTAAATTATTTAAATGTTTATTAAGTTAAAGTTCAATCAAGTTATAGTTTTATTAAAATTTAATGTTTCCTAAATGCATCTCAAGATTTTTATATGCCCTATGTTAAAATTTCCCACATACTCCCTATAGTTCTGACATTATGATACTTCGACACTCTCTAAGTCCACAAATTGTCGAACTATCGAGGTTCTACTGTAATCTGCCTCCCTAAATGTGATGAGGCAGTGCAAGTATTTACACGGGAATAGGAGGGGGACCGATAGTAAACATCCACTTCCCAATGTCAGTCACATGACTGCATCTTTGTTACATTGAATGGCAATAATAGGCCTTTTTATTGGTTAGTGTTAAGATTTTTTTTCTCTTCACGGTACTTTACTCTTTGTCTTGAACTCGTTTTTGTTTTTTAGTATAGTACTATAAAATAGTTTTACTTGATATATATAGTTTAAGTAAAAATTTCCATGATTTTTTTCTCATCAATAACTGTGAATATAATTGGTTGCCACAATGATGAAAACGATGACTCACGGCAGACTTCATCAGAATGTTTACCACATTAGAGAATCAAGAGAATCAAGTATCAAAAGCAAAACATACTGTAACACCGAATATAAAAACACATTCGAAGAGAAACATAGACTCACTTTCTTAAAAACAAATATAATACCAGTTTAAATGAAAATAAGGGAAGGGAAAATAAATTTTAACGAGTCGTTGCCAGTCGATACTCGACGAATACATCTCCAGTCTAAAGCTAGGCAGATGGTATGAAACTTGTATAAACTGAAAATAACATACAATCACATAATTAAATAAACTAATTG
Source organism: Neoaliturus tenellus (assembly GCA_030545055.2). Classification (NCBI taxonomy): domain Eukaryota; kingdom Metazoa; phylum Arthropoda; class Insecta; order Hemiptera; family Cicadellidae; genus Neoaliturus; species Neoaliturus tenellus. The sequence goes on along the minus strand of CM061531.1, from coordinate 56,981,883 downwards.
TCACTCCCTGAAACTCTGAATAAAAACTGCATGTTAATAAACACCATCCCATGTCGTAAGTCATCGTTGTATTTGGATTTGAAAGTTAACTGAAAAGTAAACAGGAAAACTAAATTAATTCAATTGACAGAAGGGAGACAGGTTTGTTTTTATGAATACAGCTGTTTGTTTCATGAAATGAACCATATGTTATTATAGGTAAACTTACTAAATTTTGTCTTATATTTAAAATACATGGAAATTTTAAAGTCCAATGGGGCGAAGCACATTTAACTGAGGGTGACAAAAATTATTCAATGACGTCTACAGAGAATTCCATTTAATTTGACACCTCAATCATCAAAATCGGTTAAAAAATAAGGGAGTTTTGCTGCTCACAAGAAATTCCTTACGGAATTAGTAAGATAGATTAGGCTGTACTTGGCCCTAAATTTCTTTGATGATATGAACGTTTATTTGATAGCCAGAACTAATAATAAAAGTTAAAAGGGTTTTTTGCATTTTTTAAATTTCCAATTCGGCACAAGATGATCTGTTTAACAGTCTCAGATTCAAAAGAAATTGTTGTTAAGATGTTTTTGTTCAGGTTTTGTTACTAAACAAAGCATCTAGGTCAATTAATCATTCGACAAAAAAAAGGAAAAAAAATGTGCTGCACAAAAAATTCAAGACAAAATTGAAAATTACGATTTTAAATTTGATAAATCTGATTACAATCTAGACATAAACATCAGTAACAAACAAGCAAACATTTTTTATTACAGTGTTAAATGAACTAATCGTTCCCCTTACCTCCTTTGCACAAAGTTTTAACAAAGCCATGGACTTTCCACATGACAGCAGTCTACTCTCAAGGCCCTTAAGGCAGCTTGGGACTAGTTCTGGCTCTAATTTGAAACCTTCTGTCCAAAATTTTCTGTTGTACATATTTTCAGTCAGGGGATTACACCTAATAAAGAATTCACTCTCCCACATGCCATCAGTAACACCTTCAAAAATCCACTTGCTCAAAAACCTAAAAAAAAAATCTTTTGTTAACAAATTATTTACTTAAAACGTTATTTTTGTTACTAAACACTGGTTCATGTCCTTAATGACTTACATGAAATATTTAAAAAGTTGAACAAATTTTTGGAACATTGTAATCGATTAAGTGATATTATATGATGTAATTTTAATGACAAAATGGTACGGTAAGTTTTTCCACTCTTTACAAAACTGTTCATAAATGATAAAGACCAAAACTTGACACAATGTGGGACTAGGCACTGTCCAGTTTGGCAAAAGTTGAGTTCCTGCTGGTAACTCAATTATACCAATTGATATCAGCCCTCAATTATCATCAGACCATTTAAAAGGGTCACTATCGATGGAGGCCACATACATCAATCGGACACTGTAATTGAGATTGTCATCGACAATCAATCTTGAGATAAGTGACTGCAATAGCAACGGTTCAATAATGGTAAACTCATGTAATATCAACTATTGCCCCATGTAAGTTCGGCAAACTAAGATTAGTGAGTCACAATAATAAGGTATGCTCTTGTGGAGGTATAAAGTATTGTGGTGTTAGTATTGAAAAAATACTAAAAGTATTTTAATCACTTACGTAAAATAGACAGTGAAGCATGATTGTAGTACGTAGTAATAAATATAAGCTAGATCGTGTCTGTAGGTAACAGGCATTTTATCACAGAGGTAGATTAGCAACTCTTTGCTTTTTCGATCAGAGTTCATGGGACACAGACTGATCAAAAACTGCATCTGAGAGGACAGTTTGTAGAGCCAGTCGCGAGTTGCGAGTAAGCTTAGCACTGGTGGCATCTTCAACACCACTCCTCGGTAGCATTGCAGGTATTGCCTGATGCTGTTGCATAGCATCTAAAACATAACAATCTCAATTTGAGATTAAATTTTACAGATTTTCAGAAATGAAACTATGCTAGCTATATGAAGCAATAATAACACCACATGTCACTAAACAAATCATGACTTTGAAGTAAGTGAGGGCTTGTAACAGTTCTTGAAGTCAATAAAAAAAAACAACCAAAATGAAAAAAACATAAAAAAACCTTGAATAAACCCAAAATGTCGCAAAAATCTAAAAACCTGTGTTTTATCAGGATATTAAAAATATGTAGGCAATAAAAATGATGTAGGATGATTTTTAATAAGGTTAGAGATCATCTACAATAATAATAATAAAAAAATTTAAAAATAGAAAAAATCATCATTGATCCATTTCTTACTTTTTTTCATTTTTCCCCTTTTTTAAACAGGAGTTTTAAGTCTTCTAGGTTGGGTGTTAACTTAAATGCCCTAACTTTTACATATACAAGTGGAACATAATTTTTCACCAACTATGCAGGAATAATCTCTTTTATGTATGTCCTTCGAATGCCAAAAATAGTGTTCTACAGCCCCAGAGTAGTAAAGTTTCAGCCACAGGGCTGTAGTATCATCTCATCTATTTATAGACAAATAATGGTTTACAATAAATGCTTGTCTAGTGATCCGGAGGGATTAGTTTACACTACCACGGTTTCGGGTCTTTATGACCCATTATCAAGTGTTTATAGTAACAGTTTACATTAATCCTTCAATGGTGAAGTTGTCAGCATATTAAAATTAACAGGACACATGGACACGACACATTTAAAAGAACAAACAATGAAAACCTGGGCAGAATTTAGCGAAAAACACATAAGTGGGCAACGAGTGATGAGTCATGAGCCAAGTTTTCGTTGTTTGTTCCTTTAAATGTGCCATGTCCGTGTTTCCTGTTAATTTTAATATGCTAACAACTTCACCATTCAAGGATTAATGTAAACTGTAACTGCTAACACTTAATAATGGCTAATGATTATTGTTGCAAGTAAATATACTTGATCAATCCTGGAGGCAAAAATGAATAACATAATAATGGGTCAAAAAGACCCGAAACCATGGTAGTGTAAACTAACCCTTCCGGATTAATAGACAAGCAGGTATTGTAAACCATTCTTTTGCTATAAGTACGTGATCCAGTGGCTAATCCATAATAATCTATTTATTTAGCCTGTACATAAGTAAAACCAATAGTTTTTATTGTATATTGGGAGTCTCAAGAATTATCAAATTAAAGAATTATTTTGAATTAAAAAATTATTGATAATAAAAAATAAAAAAACTCAATTACGCTAGTGCTTCTGTCTAAGACAACTTTATTGTTCATTGACTAGAAAAGGAATGTTTATTTTTACACAAGTATTAACATTTTTATTTAATAAGTATTTATCTAATAGTGTAGTACTGTATAGTGAGAAATATCATTCACATTTTGACCAAGAGGGTTTTGCAACTTCAAACCTTTTTATGCGCAAAACCTCACTTTAGGACCTTGGTGCGAAATACACTGTTAATGTTTACCACTAGATTAAAACAGTACCGAAATTGAAATTAATACATAACTTAAGAGTACCTTGATGAACAGTTCTTCATGGATTTCTTGAAAATTAAGGTACCTATTTTAACCTTTTGCTTTAAATTTTAGCAGCCTTATTCATTTAAATTTTGGTTTGCTTTGGTTTGCCTGAGATTTTAATCTGATGAAAATAAATGAATACTCTAAATGGCACACTAGTACCTTACAATATAGATAAAATAATTTAAAAAATGCCTAAGTGAAGGAATTATTTTTGCTCAGTAACAAAAGAACTTAGCTAACTGCACATTTTAAAGCTTGTTTTTATGAGACCTTCTACTGAAATTAACGCTTTAGTACATTTCACATACCTGAAAGACAAGGCCATCTTTTATTGACCCCTCTGTAGTGACCTCTGTGAGCTGCCAAAATCTATTTCCACACTCAATAAAATCTGCACAGTATTCTTCTAAGGTGTTAGCCATTGTACCCTCTAAACATAAGCCTTTTTGCAAAACAAATGAATTCATAGCCTGAAAGCAAATAAATTAAATTTAATCATAAAATAAAATTTATAATGGTTAACTACCCACTCAACTCAAAGTTGATTACGGTATTATGAGTAGGGATGGACGGGTCTCGAAATTACGAGAAATTTTCGAGAAATTTTTAATCTCGTTAACCGAGACGAGATTTTATTTTGATCGAGATTTTTCGAGACGAGAAATACTTTGTGAATAACGATAAAAACGGGTATAAATAATCTACGAATTTAATACTTACTGCAAAATAAATTATTTTGAAGCAATGTGAAGTGTTTTATTTTCCTATCCTCCTCACAACTTCAAACTTAAATTGCCATCATAAACGGTTAAACTACGGTTGGACTTCCAAGATTTGAACTGGACTGGAGACGGCTCTACGGCTGCATCTGCACGGACTGTTAGGCTGCTTTCACACTGGCGACTTTTGCGGCAGCTACAATTGTCGCTGTCGTTGTTTACGCCACCAGCTGCATTTTGGATTATTGAAACAAGATTCTATGTTTGGCTGTGTAGATAATTTAGTTGCTTTTCTTATCACTGTCGCGTTGTTATCGTTCATATGTTTTAGTAAAAATCATAAATGATTTTACATTGTAAATAATTATGAAATATCCAAAGACCTACAAAACATTAGAATGGCTTTATATAATGTTTTATATAATAAAAAATATTTGTTATATTTAAAAAAAATAATATTTTTTGTTATAAATCAAACAAAATAGACGATTGCTAGTGTTTAATAATTATATGACAATAAGCTATAATGTAGTTATTTAGGCCTATATAAAACGATTGGACTAACATTTCGAGGTTGTCTGCCGTTATGTTAATTATGTATCTTTCACTACGATAACTGTGTGCATATTCATTATAATATTGCTGCCCTAAGTGTATTCAAGATTTTAAATATCTACGTACTGGTGGTTTCGTCCACAAATATCATATTGACAGTAAACTCTTTAAAAAACTCCGCCGTCGGGTCCAGAATAATTGATTGCAGAATTAAAAATAATGATTCCTCTTTGATATAATAGAATTTTAAAAGTAATTGGGTGGATCAGTATAGAATATCCAGGTAAAGATCATCTCCCTTGAGCTTTTCAACACCTTGTCATCTTCTGGGCTCATAAAACAAGTCGACCGCAACTTATCTATCTGCTGGACTGCGTCTAAATCCCCTATGCCAATCATCCATCAAGCCCATTTCAAATTCAAAATTGAAGGATTCTCTTGGGTTTGGAGCTTTTGGATTGCAAAGGACCTGTGTTTTCCTGTCATCTTGGGAGCGGACTTTATTCAGCGCACTGGGTTGATTTTGGATTCAGGTAGAGGCCAGTGATATTTCAGGTTTTCTCGGCTGGTGTCTATCCCTTCCTCTGACAGTGTGGCTGGGTTCCCTGCTGCGGTCAAGCCTGACGCAGACAGTGAGACCACACCTGATCCGTTCATTAAGTCATCTGACTCAGGCGGAGTTGGACACCATCAGAAAGCTCTGCAACCGTTTTCCTGACGTGCTGACGCCAAAACTGGTGATAACCGACCTCTTAGAATATAAAATTCGTTTGACGGACACCTGGCCGGTAAGACCCCGCCTTTATAAACTGGCTCCACCTAAGATGGAAACCCTGCGTGGTATCATCAATGACTTTCTCGAAAATGGGGTGATCGAACTTTGGCGCTCAAGCTTTCCTTGTGCCGAAGCCGAATGGCAGGTATCGCATGGTGCTTGACCACAGAAATTTGGACTCAAAAATTGAATTTGACCTTGTACCTCTTCCTGATTTGCACTCCTCTCTTTCCGTTGGTTCGGTAAGGCCAAATATTTCTCCGTTTCCGATCTCAACCAGGCTTATAATCAGATCCCATATTGAAGGCTGAGTCTAGACCACTGCTTTCTGTGTTTCGTGGAATCTTTATCAGTTCATTAGAGTTCCAATGGGGCTCAGACTCTCACCCGACTTCTGGATTAAATTGTTCAAGATATCAAATTCAAATTTCTTTTCAACTACCTGGACGATCCTCTGGTGTACAGTGAGAGTTTCGATGACCACCTAATTCATGTTGAGGAAGACATGGACAGATTGCTTAGGGCAGGCCTTACCGTCAACAAGGACAAAGTCAGCTTTGCCCAAGCTGAGATTTCGTTTTTTGGGTCATCTGGTGTCTTTCAAGGGCGTCTGCATTGATCCAGCTAGGACCCAGGCCATCAGGGAGTTTCCTCCTCCTAAAGATGCAAAGTTTCACGCAAAGTTTGACGTTTGTAGGCATGGTAGGTTTTTACTGGCACTTCATCCCCAAAATCGCTGAGTTGGCGGCTCCTCTCAACGCTCTCTGGAAGAAGGGTGCCAAGTTTGTTTAGGGTGAAGCTGAGCAGACGTCCTTCGAGCTCCTTAAGAAGACCATCTTGCAAATCGACTCTTTGCCTATTCCATTAAATCATAATTGTTACAAACGCCAAATTAATTAACAAATATATGATTTATTCATGATAATATTAAAACTTATATTTGTATGTAATATTCGTAATATTGCTCTTTTTTTGTAAAATGCCAACCACTGATTTTCAATTTTATGCCAAAATTATCATTTAACTATTATATACATGTATAATAATATTTTCAGTTCATAAAATCATCAGCATTATTCGACTACTTATAATTTAGGCAATCTTCATTTAAAGGTTTATGAATTAACCAACGAGGTTGGAATTAACCATTAATGATACTGTCTTCAAAAACAGGTGATACAAGAAACATTTAACTGACTATAACGCCATCTAATGAATATATTTGAAAACAACTTGATTATTTAAATTAACACCAGTTGTGCTGCATGTCAAAAACGCCACCTGGCTACAAGTGGCACGCCACTTGCGACAATAATCGCCAATGTGAACGTACACTAAGGCTGCTTTCACACTGGCGACTTTTGCGGCAGCTACAATTGTCGCTGTCGTTGTTTACGCCACCAGCTGCATTTTGGATTATTGAAACAAAATTCTATGTTCGGTTGTGTAGATAATTTAGTTGCTTTTCTTATCACTGTCGCGTTGTTATCGTTCATATGTTTTAGTAAAAATCATAAATGATTTTACATTTAAATTATGAAATATCCAAAGACCTACAAAATATTAAAATGGCTTTATATAATGTTTTATATAATAAAAAATATTTTTATAAATCAAACAAAATAGACGATTGCTAGTGTTTAATAATTATATGACAAAGCTATAATGTAGTGATTTATATAAAAAACGATTGGACTAACATTTCAAGGTTGTCTGCCGTTATGTTAATTATGTATCTTTCACTACGATAACTGTGTGCATATTCATTATAATATTGCTGCCCTAAGTGTATTCAAGATTTTAAATATCTACGTACTGGTGGTTTCGTCCACAAATATCATATTGACAGTAAACTCTTTAGAAAACTCCGCCGGCGGGTCCAGAATAATTGATTGCAGAATTAAAAATGATGCTTCCTCTTTGATAGAATAGAATTTTAAAAGTAATTGGGTGGGTCAGTATATGAATATCCAGGTGAAGCTCATCTCCTTTGAGCTTTTCAACACCTTGTCATCTTCTGGGCTCATAAAGCAAGTCGACCGCAACTTATCTATCTACTGGACTGCGTCTAAATCCCCTATGCCAATCATCCATCAAGCCCATTTCAAATTCAAAATTGAAGGTTTCTCTTGGGTTTGGAGCTTTTGGATTGCAAAGGACCTGTGTTTTCCTGTCACCTTGGGAGCGGACTTTATTCAGCGCACTGGGTTGATTTTGGATTCAGGTAGAGGCCAGTGATACTTCAGGTTTTCTCGGCTGGTGTCTATCCCTTCCTCTGACAGTGTGGCTGGGTTCGCTGCTGCGGTCAAGCCTGACGCAGACAGTGAGACCACACCTGATCCGTTCATTAAGGCATCTAACTCAGGCGGAGGTGGACGCCATCAGAAAGCTCTGCTACCGTTTTCCTGACGTGCTGACGCCAAAACTGGTGATAACCGACCTCTTAGAATATAAAATTCGTTTGACGGACACCTGGCCGGTAAGACCCCACCTTTATAAACTGGCTCCACCTAAGATGGAAACCCTGCGTGGTATCATCAATGACTTTCTCGAAAATGGGGTGATCGAACTTTGGCGCTCAAGCTTTCCTTGTGCCGAAGCCGAATGGCAGGTATCGCATGGTGCTTGACCACAGAAATTTGGACTCAAAAATTGAATTTGACCTTGTACCTCTTCCTGATTTGCACTCCTCTCTTTCCGTTGGTTCGGTAAGGCCAAATATTTCTCCGTTTCCGATCTCAACCAGGCTTATAATCAGATCCCATATTGAAGGCTGAGTCTAGACCACTGCTTTCTGTGTTTCGTGGAATCTTTATCAGTTCATTAGAGTTCCAATGGGGCTCAGACTCTCACCCGACTTCTGGATTAAATTGTTCAAGATATCAAATTCAAATTTCTTTTCAACTACCTGGACGATCCTCTGGTGTACAGTGAGAGTTTCGATGACCACCTAATTCATGTTGAGGAAGACATGGACAGATTGCTTAGGGCAGGCCTTACCGTCAACAAGGACAAAGTCAGCTTTGCCCAAGCTGAGATTTCGTTTTTTGGGTCATCTGGTGTCTTTCAAGGGCGTCTGCATTGATCCAGCTAGGACCCAGGCCATCAGGGAGTTTCCTCCTCCTAAAGATGCAAAGTTTCACGCAAAGTTTGACGTTTGTAGGCATGGTAGGTTTTTACCGGCACTTCATCCCCAAAATCGCTGAGTTGGCGGCTCCTCTCAACGCTCTCTGGAAGAAGGGTGCCAAGTTTGTTTAGGGTGAAGCTGAGCAGACGTCCTTCGAGCTCCTTAAGAAGACCATCTTGCAAATCGACTCTTTGCCTATTCCATTAAATCATAATTGTTACAAACGCCAAATTAATTAACAAATATATGCTTTATTCATGATAATATTAAAACTTATATTTGTATGTAATATTCGTAATATTGCTCTTTTTTTGTAAAATGCCAACCACTGATTTTCAATTTTATGCCAAAATTATCATTTAACTATTATATACATGTATAATAATATTTTCAGTTCATAAAATCATCAGCATTATTCGACTACTTATAATTTAGGCAATCTTCATTTAAAGGTTTATGAATTAACCAACGAGGTTGGAATTAACCATTAATGATACTGTCTTCAAAAACAGGTGATACAAGAAACATTTAACTGACTATAACGCCATCTAATGAATATATTTGAAAACAACTTGATTATTTAAATTAACACCAGTTGTGCTGCATGTCAAAAACGCCACCTGGCTACAAGTGGCACGCCACTTGCGACAATAATCGCCAATGTGAACGTACACTAAGGCTGCTTTCACACTGGCGACTTTTGCGGCAGCTACAATTGTCGCTGTCGTTGTTTACGCCACCAACTGCATTTTGGATTATTGAAACAAAATTCTATGTTCGGTTGTGTAGATAATTTAGTTGCTTTTCTTATCACTGTCGCGTTGTTATCGTTCATATGTTTTAGTAAAAATCATAAATGATTTTACATTTAAATTATGAAATATCCAAAGACCTACAAAATATTAAAATGGCTTTATATAATGTTTTATATAATAAAAAATATTTTTATAAATCAAACAAAATAGACGATTGCTAGTGTTTAATAATTATATGACAAAGCTATAATGTAGTGATTTATATAAAAAACGATTGGACTAACATTTCAAGGTTGTCTGCCGTTATGTTAATTATGTATCTTTCACTACGATAACTGTGTGCATATTCATTATAATATTGCTGCCCTAAGTGTATTCAAGATTTTAAATATCTACGTACTGGTGGTTTCGTCCACAAATATCATATTGACAGTAAACTCTTTAGAAAACTCCGCCGGCGGGTCCAGAATAATTGATTGCAGAATTAAAAATGATGCTTCCTCTTTGATAGAATAGAATTTTAAAAGTAATTGGGTGGGTCAGTATATGAATATCCAGGTGAAGCTCATCTCCTTTGAGCTTTTCAACACCTTGTCATCTTCTGGGCTCATAAAGCAAGTCGACCGCAACTTATCTATCTACTGGACTGCGTCTAAATCCCCTATGCCAATCATCCATCAAGCCCATTTCAAATTCAAAATTGAAGGTTTCTCTTGGGTTTGGAGCTTTTGGATTGCAAAGGACCTGTGTTTTCCTGTCACCTTGGGAGCGGACTTTATTCAGCGCACTGGGTTGATTTTGGATTCAGGTAGAGGCCAGTGATACTTCAGGTTTTCTCGGCTGGTGTCTATCCCTTCCTCTGACAGTGTGGCTGGGTTCGCTGCTGCGGTCAAGCCTGACGCAGACAGTGAGACCACACCTGATCCGTTCATTAAGGCATCTAACTCAGGCGGAGGTGGACGCCATCAGAAAGCTCTGCTACCGTTTTCCTGACGTGCTGACGCCAAAACTGGTGATAACCGACCTCTTAGAATATAAAATTCGTTTGACGGACACCTGGCCGGTAAGACCCCACCTTTATAAACTGGCTCCACCTAAGATGGAAACCCTGCGTGGTATCATCAATGACTTTCTCGAAAATGGGGTGATCGAGCTTTGGCGCTCAAGCTTTCCTTGTACCGAAGCCGAATGGCAGGTATCGCATGGTGCTTGACTACAGAAATTTGAACTCAAAAATTGAATTTGACTCTGTACCTCTTCATGATTTGCACTCCTCTCTTTCCGTTGGTTCGGTAAGGCCAAATATTTCTCCGTTTCCGATCTCAACCAGGCTTATAATCAGATCCCATATTGAAGGCTGAGTCTAGACCACTGCTTTCTGTGTTTCGTGGAATCTTTATCAGTTCATTAGAGTTCCAATGGGCCTAGCTGTGGGGGCTCAGACTCTCACCCGACTTCTGGATTAAATTTTTCAAGATGTCAAATTCAAATTTCTTTTCAACTACCTGGACGACCTTCTGGTGTACAGTGAGTTTCGATGACCACCTAATTCATCTTGAGGAAGACATGGACAGATTGCTTAGGGCAGGCCTTACCGTCAACCCGGACAAAGTCAGCTTTGCCCAAGCTGAGATTTTGTTTTTTGGGTCATCCCCAGGGAGTTTCCTCCTCCTTAAGATGCAAAGTTTCACGCAAAGTTTGACGTTTGTAGGCATGGTAGGTTTTTACCGGCACTTCATCCCCAAAATCGCTGAGTTGGCGGCCCCTCTCAACGCTTTTTGGAAGAAGAGTGCCAAGTTTGTTTAGGGTGAAGCTGAGCAGACGTCCTTCGAGCTCCTCAAGAAGACCATCTTGCAAATCAATCAAGTTGAAAGACATTCATCGCTGCCTTTTTTTTTCAAAATTTACTATCGGTCACATAACAGTAGGAATGGGGAACTCTACCTTTGCCTATTCCATCATAATTATTACAAACGCCAAATTAATTAACAAATATATGCTTTATTTATGATAATATTAAAACTCATATTTGTATGTAATATTCGTAATATTGCTCTTTTTTGTGAAATGCCAACCACTGATTTTCAATTTTATTCCAAAATTATCATTTAACTATTATATACATGTATAATAGTATTTTTAGTTCATAAAATCATCAGCATTACTCGACTACTTATAATTTAGGCAATCTTCATTTAAAGGCTTATGAATTAACCATTAATGATACTGTCTTCAAAAACAGGTGATACAAGAAACATTTAACTGACTATAACGCCATCTAATGAATATATTTGAAAACAACTTGATTATTTAAATTAACACCAGTTGTGCTGCATGTCAAAAACGCCACCGGGCTACAAGTGGCACGCCACTTGCGACAATAATCGCCAATGTGAACGTACCCATTTGATTCAATGCTTTTTCAAAACGCGCGACCACTTGCTGCCGGCGTCAGCTACAATTGTCGCTGTTTTTGTTTACGCCACCAGCTGCATTTTTGGATTATTGAAACAAGATTCTATGTTCGGTTGTGTAGATAATTTAGTTGCTTTTCTTACCACTGTCGCGTTGTTATCGTTCATATGTTTTAGTAAAAATCATAAATGATTTTACATTGTAAATTATGAAATATCCAAAGACCTACAAAACATAAAATGGCTTTATATAATGTTTTATATATAATAAAAAAATATTTTTATAAATCAAACAAAATAGACGATTGCTAGTGTTTAATAATTATATGACAATAAGCTATAATGTATTGATTTATATAAAAACGATTGGACTAACATTTCGAGGTTGTCTTCCGTTATGTTAATTATGTATCTTTCACTACGATAACTGTGTGTATATTCATTATAATATTGCTGCCCTAAGTGTATTCAAGATTTTAAATATCTACGTACTGGTGGTTTGGTCCACAAATATCATATTGACAGTAAACTCTTTAGAAAACTCCGACGGCGGGTCCAGAATAATTGATTGCAGAATTAAAAATAATGCTTCCTCTTTCATAGAATAGAATTTTAAAAGTAATTGGGTGGATCAGTAAATGAATATCCAGGTGAAGCTCATCTCCCTTGAGCTTTTCAACACCTTGTCATCTTCTGGGCTCATAAAGCAAGTCGACCGCAACTTATTTATCTGCTGGACTGCGTCTAAATCCCCTATGCCAATCATCCATCAAGCCCATTTGAAATTCAAAATTGAAGGGTTCTCTTGGGTTTGGAGCTTTTGGATTGCAAAGGACCTGTGTTTTCCTGTCACCTTGGGAGCGGACTTTATTCAGCGCACTGGGTTGATTTTGGATTCAGGTAGAGGCCAGTGATACTTCAGGTTTTCTCGGCTGGTATCTATCCCTTCCTCTGACGGTGTGGCTGGGTTCACTGCTGCAAGCCTGACGCAGACAGTGAGACCACACTTGATCCGTTCATCTGACTCAGGCGGAGGTGGACGCCATCAGAAAGCTCTGCAACCGTTTTCCTGACGTGCTGACGCCAAAACTGGTGATAACCGACCTCTTAGAATATAAAATTCGTTTGACGGACACCTGGCCGGTAAGACCCCACCTTTATAAACTGGCTCCACCTAAGATGGAAACCCTGCGTGGTATCATCAATGACTTTCTCGAAAATGGGGTGATCGAGCTTTGGCGCTCAAGCTTTCCTTGTGCCGAAGCCGAATGACAGGTATCGCATGGTGCATGACTACAAAAATTTAAACTCAAAAATTGAATTTGACTCCTGTACCTCTTCCTGATTTGCACTCCTCATCTCTTTCCGTTGGTTCGGTAAGGCCAAATATTTCTCAGTTTCCGATCTCAACCAGGCTTATAATCAGATCCCATATTGAATGCTGAGTCTAGACCACTGCTTTCTGTGTTTTGTGGAATCTTTATCAGTTCATTAGAGTTCCAATGGGCCTAGCTGTGGGAGCTCAGACTCTCACCCGACTTCTGGATTAAATTTTTCAAGATGTCAAATTAAAATTTCTTTTCAACTACCTGAACGACCTTCTGGTGTTGAGAGTTTCGATGACCACCTAATTCATCTTGAGGAAGACATGGACAGATTGCTTAGGGCAGGCCTTACCATCAACCCGGACAAAGTCAGCTTTGCCCAAGCTGAGATTTCGTTTTTTTGGGTCATCTGGTGTCTTCCAAGGGGGTCTGCATTGATCCAGCTAGGACCCAGGTCATCAGGGAGTTTCCTCCTCCTAAGATGCAAAGTTTCACGCAAAGTTTGACGTTTGTAGGCATGGTAGGTTTTTACCGGTACTTCATCCCCAATATCGCTGAGTTGGCGGCCCCTCTCAACGTTCTCTGGAAGAAGGTTGCCAAGTTTGTTTAGGGTGAAGCTGAGCAGACGTCCTTCGAGCTCCTCAAGAAGACCATCTTGCAAATCGATCAAGTTGAAAGACATTCATCGCTTTCTTTTTTATCAAAATTTACTATCGGTCACATAACAGTAGGAATGGGGAACTCTACCTTTGCCTATTCCATTAAATCATAATTATTACAAACGCCAAATTAATTAACAAATATATGCTTTATTTATGATAATATTAAAACTCATATTTGTATGTAATTCAATTATGTATATTTGTATGTAATATTGGTAATATTGCTCTTTTTTGTGAAATGCCAACCACTGATTTTCAATTTTATGGCCAAAATTATCATTTAACTATTATATACATGTATAATAATATTTTTAGTTCATAAAACTATCAGCATTACTCGACTACTTATAATTTATTCAATCTTCATTTAAAGGCTTATGAATTAACCATTAATGATACTGTCTTCAAAAACAGGTGATACAAGAAACATTTAACTGACTATAACGCCATCTAATGAATATATTTGAAAACAAATTGATTATTTAAATTAACACCAGTTGTGCTGCATGTCAAAAACGCCACCTGGCTACAAGTGGCACGCCACTTGCGACAATAATCGCCAATGTGAACGTACCCATTTGATTCAATGCTTTTTCAAAACGCGCGACCACTTGCTGCCGGCGTCAGCTGTTTTTGTCGCCAGTGTGAAAGCAGCCTTAGTGGTACTGACAGCTGACATGACAATCAACAGTAGTGGGCGGAGTCAACATAGCTTCTGATTTATAAAATAATTCATTTGTTTGATAAATCTTTAGAACATTGGGAAAACTTTATAAACAATAAACAATCATTATTTGACATTTAATTGCTTCAAGATGATTATTTAAAACTGATTCAAATAATTTTTGACAAATTTAAGAGCTGTTTTGACATTGGCAGTAAGAATAGTAGTGACAATCAGATGAATGACAAGGTAGCCAATCAGATTGAATAATGGCTAACCTCAAATATCCCAAGTAATACAGAATTTAATTTACTTTCACACTCTTAGCAGAGTTCAGCTATTTTAAGCCATAAATGCTTAAAATCGGCTGATGGTTGATTTTATTTCAAAGTTTGGATACTAAAAAAAATTAATAGGCCTATTAACAATAATTGTTGAACAGCAATAAATAGGTTGTGTTAAATACATAGAAAATCAATGGTCTTACCAGAACCATTCAGGCTTCATGGCTACACTAATGCTTGCCTTTATTCAGTTAGGAGCAAAATAAAAACCTTACCACTAGCAGACGACAAATTGAGTGAATTACATGAATTCGAAAGCAGTGAAAGTTATGTATACTGGACTTGAATAGTTTGGTGAAATGACAATAAATAGCAAACAAAATGAGAGCTGAAGATTGTCTTATGGACAAAGACAAAGAAGAGATTGTTTTAAAATTAAAATCCTCCAATTGAAAGTTAAGTTATTTCTTGGGTAGGCTTGTGATTCAAAGTTAGTAGGCCTATGCCTACTAGAAATCTGTGAGTGAGGAAAAGCTCTTATTTGGAAACATTTCAAAGTAGGTTAATAGTGAAAAGTGAAGTAAGTAACTGTAACAGAGAATTCTCTTTTTATGTTTTACTAAACGTAGGTCGGTAGGGTTTATGGTGACCCTATATCTTCTCAACCTTTTTATTGGGTAAATTCCTTTATAGGCCTAGACCTTTTGTTAAGAAAGTGACTTTTTTAACTTCAGTTTATTAACATAATCAGCAATTTACAAAGGAATATTTGTTCCTTCACATTAATCAGGATTAACCATGTAACAAAATCAGATTAAAATCCCGAACGCACATTTCTCGTGATGTATGAGAGGGAAAATCTCGTCTCGATCTCGTCTCGAAATTATTTGAGAATTCAAAATTCTCGTCTCGTCTCGTCTCGAACTGAAAATCCAATCTCGTCCATCCCTAATTATGAGTGAGAAAAATCTTGCAATTTACTGAGAAGACAATGACTTTAGTCATTGCACTAGCACTGAAGTATCACTCTCAATCCATCGGCCAGAATGAGACTGACCATCTCCATAAAAAATCAGCACTGACAGTTGTCTGTTTGAAAGCTAAGGGACTTAATTAGATTCTTGTTCTTGTTAGTCCGGCTGTGAAAAAGCACACCAACTTTTTGATATCCATAACATAACAAAAAAAGTTGAACACAAGGATATTTTTCATGTGTATTTCATCTCACTTTCCACTAAACCACATTAGTTTATTTTTGTAATTCCACACGTTGTAAATTCAAATTACTTAGATTATGGATGAATGGAAATGATTACTAAATTCAATTAATACTGTACCTAATTAACTCTGATAATAGCTAGCCTATTGATAACTTAGAAAACAGACTCGTCCTAATGGACAGACATATGAAGTCACAGAGAAAATTATTGAGATAGTAAATGTAGTGCTAATTTGTTGTATTTGAGTTTATCATTATTAAATAGGACAATAAGATAAAATGAGGAAACTTATGTCAAATTTTAACACATACTTATGATTGTTAATTTGTCTTGGTCATAATATACCTTATCATATTGAAAGATGGTCGACTCGACTCCTATTAGAAGATTTTTAAAAGCCACTTCCAACTCCTCTGGACAAATAGTCTTCAAAGCCGTGAGATCAGACCGAGAACTGAGAGAAGTTGCATCCGAAGCATGGATCACTCTGCCAATTGGCTGTACTGAATCTCTACTTTGGGAGATAAATTTTGGCTCTTTGGTGACCACTGAGGAGCCAAAACTCTCCCACGAGTAAACTGAGTTGAAGTCTGTTTCGCAAAAATCTTCCCATGGAATGTATAACATAGTACATTGATTTTGTATTAAATCTTGATCAGGCGTCACATATCCTTCATCCTGTAAAGCAAACCAACGTATGTATGAAATGCCACAATAGAAAAATGTAAGAAAAATAATTCTGTGGCCTTTAGATTAATCAGACTAATAGAGGGGGATTTGGGGATTTAGAATCGCCTATCTGGATTTTGGGCGTTCTAGATCAAACAGAGTCAAAAATAGGTTATAATTGACGTTTTTAATCAATTCTTATGACGATATTTGTTGGTATTTATGGGCAAACATATGACTGAAGCAATTTTGATTTCTTTTTAGAAAGTTACAGAGAGAAAAACAAAATATGTCAACTTCTTATGCATTTGTGGTTTGCCCAAAAAGACAGTGTGCCCAATACATGAGTAAACTGAAAGAATTTTGAGTTTTTCCACATGTAAATGATAAGTCAAAATATATGTTTTTATAGAAAAAAAGAAATTTACGATAAATTTTTGTTAAAAAGTGATATAAGTAGGGTCTAAATTGAATTTTTCAAATATTTGTTATAGTAACTTTGTCCACTGTCTCTGGTGGTTTGACCTTTGGTAACTTCACATTGCCTACTTAGGGTCGCTTTCCTCAAGTCAGTATAAGTTAAGTTTAACCACTGACAATATGTTTAATATTAAATTAAACTCCGTTTATTTTAATAGTACTTAGGGAAATCAGCCCTTAGGAGATTTACTTCAATCGAGTGACATAATGTTAATAGTAAATAATAAAGGGTTTTGCAACATACTGCACAGAAACAGCTGCTTTCTGTGACCGTTTTTAGGCGAGAAGGAAACTTTTTTGTGCACACTGCACGGTAAATTTCATAATAGCATTTAACATGTACCAGCTGATTTGAAACAAAAGTTTCCCTAATGTGTGGGACAGAGAAAGAAATAGTGGGGGGAGGGTTTGTTTCTCCTTGCTAGCACTCTATTTTGTTTATTTCACTTCCCTAGTACGGTAGCAATTTTACATCACAGCGTTTATTAAATCAGTTTCGTAATATTATTTGTGACAGTTGCCTTAAAATTAGTTAAGTTACTTTTTTTAACGAGGCAAAGGTTTAGGCTTAAAAATGAAACAGCCATTTAGATGTTACTGAAGTAAATTATTCAAATTGTTACCTGTAGTCCTGGATTCCTGGATAGCCTTATTGGCGGGTGCCTCGATCAGCGTTTCAATGTAAAAACTACTATTTAAAATGGAAAAGTTGATCATGGCCCGCCAATAAGCCTGCCTAAGGCTATGCTATAAGTAAGCTCTCTACTCATAATTATTGTCAAGGTTAAATATTTCTTTTTAATTTAAAATTAAATAAAAGTACCTATAAATGAACATATGTAAATTTCTCTATATATAAACGTACAGTGTGAAGTAAAGTATCATACAAATAACTTGTCCATTACCGTACCGTTAGTAAGTTTTACTGTGATAGTACCGCAATAGGATGGCCCATAAAAAAGGTACTCATCTAAAAAAATTTTCAAGGTTTTAATGACTATCACTCCACAAGAATGTTCAGAAATGGTTGGAGACATACCAAACTAATGGAATGTGTAATAACAATGATGAAAAACACTGAAAACATTTACTTTAGAGATAGAGCCAGCTTTGTACGGGTACTAAGCAACAATTACCGTGAGGTGGCGAATACCTTTTTTTGGGTCACCCAGTATTATTAGATTAAAATGAAAATTTGAAGTGGCAACACTTTTGAGTGTTTCATTATTACTTACTTGATGCATGCTGGCCCTTGGATCACTGGTTACAGGTATAGTCATGTCATTTAATTTTGGGTGAATCCAGTTTCCATTGTTGATATCATCTTCAAATTTCCCAGACTCCACACTGTAACATATTAAAGATAATTAAATTCTAAGATTTTCATATTCCGTCGAGAAGTTTTATTCAATGGATCAAATATCAAATTAAAGTTTTATCTATAAGTAACTTCAAATCTATTTTAGACAAATTGACCTGTCTGTTCCGTACTATGTAGCACTGTCAGCTTTTGATTTATGAAAAAACCAGGGAGATCACCTTTCAATTTTTAAACTTTATCCAACTGTACCGCTTGCTTCTCCTCAAACTTAAGATATATCATGGAAACATTGTAAAGGAAATATCATGGTACATCAGAGATGCTACAACAACACAAAAATACCACTGAGGTTTTGGTACACCAGTGCATACTTGTCGGACAGCGTAATAATATCTTGGTTTATAAAAAGCCAGATTTTCAAGAATGACAAAGAATTGCATACTATATACCTTAATGTGAGTACTGAGTAGATATCATGCACTTATTAAAAATCACTATTTAGAGTGGGTACCACAACAGAAGGTAAACTTAGGTCAGGATGGTTACTGAGCTCATTTGGCTCAGTAACCAATAGCAACCGTAACATTGCTCAGTAACCCACTTCAGTGCTCGCAGTACTTGTCTTGAGCTCAGTAACCAATAGCTACCGTACCGAATTGAGCTCAGTAACCAATAGTAACCAATACCAGTACCAATACCTCTAACATTCCCAGGTTACAAACAATGAATCTATTCATGCAATGTACACTGGAGTCAATGATTATACTACAGCTGTACAACACAGATGCACGGCCTTATTAATAACAGCTTTTGTTTTGAATAACTTACCTTGATGAAGTTATTAATGAGCCAAAACAATGTTGATATTTCAATCCTGTACCAGGCTTTTCATTAAATACTTCTCGACTTTGAAGGCTACCCCCAAAAGAGGGTACTTCAAAAATCTTTGGATTCAATGGGGATTCTGAATTAATCAGAGGTTTGTGTTTAAAGCCATTGTCTGAAATGACAATTTTCATGGACGATCCATGACTGAGCTCCTGAAATAAGAGAAAAGTAAAATAAATTGGGAGACTTTGAAAAATAAACCATCTTTAATAATTATCTTTTAAGTAAAAACATACACAATATCATGTAGTCATATACATTTATGTATATAAACTGGCATAGAATTTTTTTGACAAATTTTATCAGAATTG
The DNA here is from genome assembly GCA_030545055.2 of Neoaliturus tenellus. Lineage (NCBI taxonomy): Eukaryota > Metazoa > Arthropoda > Insecta > Hemiptera > Cicadellidae > Neoaliturus > Neoaliturus tenellus. The sequence goes on along the minus strand of CM061531.1, from coordinate 56,962,245 downwards.
TGTTCTTGACCCAAATTATAGCAAAAAAATATTATTTTAATTTTGGACTATGCTTTGGAGCTTACAGTGATAAAATTCAGTAATACACGAGCAAAACTAGATGTGTATGAGTACTTTGTTACAGATTTACACCTCTTTTGATTGTATAATCACTAGCTGATGCCAGGCATGCTTTGCAATGCCAAAGCAAGGAATCTTTTGCCCTTCCGGTGAGCTCTTTCGCTACACTCCTCGCCATCGGGTTCACCTCATTCGCTGGGCTCAATCGTCGCCAGGTTTTATCACCAATCTTTCCTCAATACTTTAAATGAGAAGAGTTGTTTATCGAGTAAACATTTTAAAATGTGATCGTTTGTTTTAACAGGCCTGCGGTTTGTACATGACACGCTATGGGCCAAAGAGATATTTGCCCTTCCCTCTCCCCTCGCCCCGATGTAAACCACCCAATAAAAATACCGTAACATCATTATCATTTAATGATTTGACACGTGCATTCGCAACATAACAATTACAGAACTAACTATGTAGTTTTACGTTGTGTCATAGTAGTGTTTTTGTTGTAATAACCTTTGAACGTTAATAAGAGCACCCACATTGTAAAGAAAAAAATGTAAACCACTGATACATGATTCCTTACTCATTTCACAAAAAAGTTTGATATTATGATTTGTACAATTTATGATAAACAATCAAACCGCTCATATACAATTAAGCCGCGTCCACACTGGCCGCGGCCAGTCTTCCAAAATTTTATTTGTTTGTTGCTAACCTTTGAGAATGTAAATCATATGGCTGATAATTGTTTGTTAGGAATGTTTGTTGATTTGTTTGTGTTCACCAAACAAGTTCCCCGTGAATGTTCGGCTATGAATGATACATAGTTTTAAAAACTGAAGTTTAGTGAAAATGCAATTAGATCCATTTATTTATTAATAAGCTTATATATATATATATATATATATATATATATATATATATATATGTGTGTGTATATGAAATGATAAAAATTATTTATAAAATGTAACAAGTAGATAACTCAGTTATAAAATAGGAAAGGTCGCACTGTATCAAAGTTTTTACAAAGTGTACAAAGTTTTTAAATAAGTGAAAATGCCATTAGATACATTTAGTTGCTACTAATATATTTGAAATATATTGAAAATTTATACACACAAATTATATATAAAATGTAACAAGTTGATAACTTGGTTATAAAACGGCAGTGGTCGCACTATATCAAAGTGATAAAATGCAGCACGTGTTACCCGATGAAACCTATGACACCACTAAACGGTAATGAGGGAGGGTTGAGGTTTCGGCTAGGGAAATGAGGTTGGGGGAACCAGGCACAACAAAATGGCAGCAATAAAAAAGCACTTGTATTAAAATGAGATCAGGTGCGACCTCCGGAGGGTTAAAGAATTTAATAAATAAAACAACTTCCAGTAAAGGTAAATCATAGCAAACCTGGTGGTGATCCGCTCCAGAAGTAGAAGTTAAGTCAGCTAAGCATAACAGAAGTTTTAGAACAGACACAAATGATGAGTTTGTCCCGGCTAGTATTTCAGCTCCATCTATTAGCTGGCAAACCTCATCCATGACATCTTTTGTCCAACATCCTTTGGATTTTGCCTTGCCATAAACAAGGTCAAGAATACTGGTTAGAAGTAATGTTGGATTATTTTCCAACTCATCTGCAAAATAAATCGGTACCTACAGTAATTGGTTGAATAACAAAATAACTTCCTATTATTTGTATTTATTAGATTGTTTAGTTTATATTACAAATGCACTTCACAGTACTCATTGGAAGACAAAACTTTTAAACGTTGAATGCCACTTGGTAAATAAATAAATTATTTATTTGTTCACTTCAAATTACAGAACTGTTGCTCTGCTATGTAAGAACACTAGAGACAGTCTGAGCGAGTACATAAAATTTTATGACTGTAAAAATTCACTTAAATTATCATTTAATTTTTAATTATTCAATTAAAATTTTTATTCAATACATTATGTATCAATGTAGATACTAAACAATAATTTCTACCAATGGCTCAAATTTAAAAGTAGGCTTATGTAGTTTAAAAACTATGTCAGTAGGTAGGCCTAGGCCTAGTAAAATTAAAATATATCAAAACATCACATTTTTTTTAAACACATCTTATATATGATCTTCTGAGCTTACAAAACAATCACACATGCTGGTGATTCTTTTTATATGGTAAATTTTGAGTTTTGCACAGTGCTAAAAAACTCCAGTAAGTTAGACACCCTTCAAATCCGGCGACCTTAGAACCGGACCCCCGACCGAATTTCAAAGTAATCGAATTAACTGGCAGTTTATATAAAACAAGTTATCGTAATTAGAGGCTCTATTAAAGCATCTTATAAAGATGGACCAATAGGGTGTATTATCTACAAAGAATAGCGTAACACCTAATGACCATTTTCTTATCGACTTTAAACTTAAAAGTTATAATTAACTCGTTTAGAAGTTGAAATAGGACCGAAATGACGATGAGACAACGAACAAGCAGTCGCTCTCGATGAAACTACGTTAAGTGGACGAATGCTTAGAGAATGTTTTAGCTTAGGCCTAATATTGGCTGTCTAAAAAGGGCCATAAATAGAAATGGGGCCGCAATGGCAATAAAATCCTTCTGCTGACAGCTAACTTCAGCAATCAGCAGACAGATGGCCGCAAAAAATGATCAAATAAAGATCATGAAAAAAGAACAGAATAATATTTTGCAATACGTTTGGAACTGAATTGTCAGTAAATTGTCAGTTTAATTTAAATATGTTAGTGATAGTGATTATACATGGAAATCATTTTAAGACCTATGTCTATTCCAACCGTGTGAAATATCCACGGCCGAATGTTTCATCTACAAAGGACCACGGTCGGATTATTCGGCGGCCGAACTAGAGGGCTTCTACTGTGTTTAGATAACATGAGAAATGATAACCATAATTTTTGACGACCCATAAAAGAGAACAACAGTGTAAAAATTGCATGAATCACAAGACACTCACCTTCCGTACTTTGGTTTCTGTGGCTAAGCAAAATCTCATATGCCTGTGACCTTAACTTTGTAACAATAGTTTTCTTAATAGATGGATGACAACAAATTGCCTCCTCCACATAACCAGAACAAAGTTCTGTTATTAGTTCAAAGATGCTCTCCTAAAAAAAAGAACATATAGTAATCAAACATCATAATGTAACCTAAATCTAGAACTGGGAGTGACTATAGGCCATTGACCTAGATGCTCAATTTTTTTTATGCAATACAGGTGTTATTTTTAGTTCTAAATCAATGATATCCGACCAATCCAATGTTGTGAATATCAGTAATCACAAAAAACTGAGTTACACATAATTACAGCTGAACATTAAAAGATGTTTCAAATGTTTATTCAATCCCAATGTTATTTTGATGGGAAATTTTGAGATTTCAATTATGGATAGCGCCTTTATTTTCAGTCTGATTCTCCTCAGTTTTTGGCGGAAACAACTACAGACCAAGACCTATCCAAAGACATTAAAAACTTGAAATCGGTTGAAAATTGTAAGTGGGGTTCTCTACACAAAAAACCCTTAGCATATTAAATAAGTATAGACTAATAAAGTAATTAACTTATTCAAATAAATAAGACCCGCTATATTAATTATTTGGTAAAACTGAGCATAGACAGCCATCTTGATTTGTCTGTTTGATCTGTCTTTGACCAATTTGCAATCTGATCAATATAGTAAAAAAAAATACTAGACGGCGACATCAGCACGCTTCTCACAGATAAAGTTTGGTCAGAGGGTAACTTAGTGGCTACAGTTATACCGTAGTGCTCAATATGGGTTCATCACTCTCACCCTTCAGTCATATTCACCCTAAAATATGCATCAAAGAGCGCATTGGTGTCTAAAGAATTCTATCAAATGGCCTTGGTTACTGGATACTTTTGAAATTTTAGGCCTATACTCTAAGAAGGAAGATTTTAGTGACTTTCTTGCCATTTTTGTTCTAGCTTGCAGCATTAATAAACAATGTAGCCTTTTAAGTTAACTGATATGAATAGAGATTATGTTGGATTGAAAAACAAAACTTCTTGATAAGTCATAAGTCATTTATTTGGCCAGAAGTGACATTACAAAGATGCATTGGCTATGTCAAATAAAAATACACTTTCAAATGCAATAAAACAATAACAATACTCTCTTGAATAAAATAATCCTAATAAACTATTACATCATGTACTTAGTTCATTACATTATCTCCCATCAGCAATAAATTCCCGGACACTGTAGTAGCAGCCTGAAAGGAGCATTGCTTTCAATCACTTTTTGAAGGTAGCGGGGTTTGACTCAACCTGAAGATTGTGTGGAAGAGAATTAAAAAGGCGGATACCGTTATACAGAAGATGTTTAGAAAAGAAAGTTGTAGAATGCCTAGGAAATTTTAAGTTAGAACTACTACGCAAGGCGAAGGAGCAAACTGAAGATCCAGTATTGAAAGAAGAGATGTTATTTTTTTAAAAGGTGAGGTATAATTTGATTTAATTTGACAATCTATATATTAGAGGGTCTCTAATATATAGATTGATGGAAAGGTTAGTATTTATGAAGAACAAAAAAACTCTCTGCATGAAGTCCTGCGATCAATCATGTGAATGGCCCTAATGGCTCCTCAGTCAAAAGAACATCTATGCCAGAAATTTTAGAAATCCGCCTCAAGATGAAAATGCCTGTGCTCAGACGACAGCACACCGCATCAATATGGGAGTGAAAACGAAGCTGGTTATCCAGTGTTAGGCCTAGAAATTTAACCTTGTTTGATGATTCAAGATGAACATCATCGAAAAGGAGGCTTGTGTGATGGTCTTTACTGATGGAAAAGTTCAAAAATTGGGTTTTGTTTGAGTTAAGACTCAACAGGTTTGAGTCGAACCTGGTTTTTATTTCCAAATCTTCTACACTTGAGCCGGACAGGGTTACCGAAGTGTCATCAGCGAAAAGGCAGACCCTGCCGGTTTCTACACATCCTGGCAGTTCGTTAATATAAATTAAAAACAGCACAGGACCAAGAACGGATCCCTGAGGAACTCCGCAAGAAATGATTCCCTGAGCGGAAACAAATGGACGAGCGCAACCAGAGTCATCCACCCCCTCTATTTGGACAACCTGCTCTCTTCCCTGCAGATAGGAAGCAAACCAATCAAGTGCCAGCCCTCTCACTCCTATCAAGCTAAGTTTTGCTATGAGCAGCGTGTGGTTGACTGTATCAAATGCCTTACGCAAGTCAAAAAATAGGCCTATTGATTTGCCACCTGAGTCCAGGGCCTTCACCACGTTGGATATCAGGGTGAACATAGCAGAGGTAGTAGACTTCCCTCTGATAAACCCAAACTGGCTATGAAATAGAATTTGATTTTTATATCTAAAAATGCTGTTAGTCTCCTGAGTGTAATTTTTCAATTATTTTTGACATTGTGGAAATTAGTGTTATTGGTCTAAAACTGTCACAGATTCTATCGTTTCCTTTTTTGTAAATGGGCTTTACTATTGATGACTTCAGTGAATTTGGAAATTTTGCAGTTATAAATGAAGTATTTATTATGAAGTATTTATTATGATACAGTAATACCATTGACTATGTACACTAACGTGAGTAGACTTCTCATAGCATTGGCGTGTGTGAAGCACATTGACGGTGGTGCGATCTCGTGCTGCGTACATGGAAGTACACATAACATATGATAGATAAATCAGTATTACCACTCTTCTCAACTAAGGATGAAACATTTTATAACTGAAAGTTATGTTTATGTTTTGGTAAAGTGTTTTTGCAGCACTGTAAATTCAGCTGAATAATAACAAGATCGATGGCAGCGACACTGGTGCCGCGTACGAACTTCCAAATTTTTGCCTCAAACTAAGTGCATTGGATGAGAGGTCTATTCACGTTAGTGTACATAGTCAATGGTAATACACAATAATTGAATTAGTATAGTTTTTGTTCAAAGCTTAGGCCTATTACAACTTATTCACTTCCAAATATAGGCTGGTGAACATAAACTAATGCCAATTTATAATTGCAAAAAAACTCTAATCGACTATTAGCTACACTCACACTTAACAGGGATAGGATAAACAAAGAGTCATCGCAACATCGCCCCTCCCTCACCGGTCAACAATATTTTCTCGCTCGTAGAGGTGTTCGATCAAGTTACTTTATTGAATTGGTGATTTCAATGACAGCAACAAGCGTAAATAAGTGATTTTAAATGCAAAAATACCGGGTGGAATACCGCCTATACCTGTATGAAAACTACAGAAAACTAGGCTCAGAATCAATACCACCCAAATACATGTACAAAGTATATATACGGTACTACAAGTAAATTAATAACAAGATATATACATTAAATTATTTAATATATTATGTATAATATATATTAAATATATAATATATAGTATGTAAAGACATTAGAAATAAATTATTAAAATGCCAGTAAATATACCGTATATATTTGTACAGTAGAACCTCGATAGTTCGACACTTTGTGGTCTTAGAGAGTGTCGAACTACCGAAATGTCGAACTATAGGGAGTATATGGGAAATTTTAACACTGGGAGTATAAAAATCATAGTTTAAATTTAGGAAACACTAAATTTTAGTGAAGCCATAACCTATTGAACTGTAACATAAACAACATTAAAATCATTCGCCAATTTGTTTACATTTTCACCTTTGTTAGGCTCCAACATGGACACTATCGGTCATTATTAACATGTTAAGTTGTCATGGACCATGTCGAACTATCAGGAGTGTCGAACAATCGAGAGTCGAACTATCGAGGTTCTACTGTAATAATAAAGTAACCAAACTGCCTTCCCTCCTGCAAGGTTTATAATTTGTCAGATTAGGCTGTATTCTTTCTTTACTGACGATTTACATCTTTAGATGTAAAGGATATATTCTCATTAGCTCATAAGTTAACACTCACAAGCGTAGGATTGCTTAACACGTTCGCTGCGGCACACATCCGATAGGATACAAAGGCGTCCCTTCGCGGGTACATTTGTATCCGATCGGTTACATATGATAATGTCAAGATAATGCGACTGTTTCTCCTCTAGGTTTGAGAAGGAAACACATATTGTGCATTAGCGTGTAGGTAAGGGTATTGAGCTTTTAGATTACTTGTAATTAGTATATATTCTACAGGTTTTTAATACTGCTATCGTTGAAGGAATGTAAATATAGTTCAGCGTGGGGGTTGAGTTTTGACATTTTACAAGCCGCAGCGAACGTGTTAACATAACTTAGGCCTATATATTCTTCAAGCACTCACAACGGCCAATATGGCCGAAAGTACCGGTAATATACTTACTTCCAAAGCCTGAGATTGTGAGTGCTTGAGAAGGGTTAATATAACTTACATAAAATTTGTTGATTCAAAAGACACAAGTTTAAAACACAAATCATAACTTATCATTTGAAGCCTTGACAATTCCACAAGACAAATTAGGCAAAAAGTTCTTCAAATTGCACCTTTGTACCTACGTTTAGTTACATATTTATAAGCGGACAAGCAATGTCCATAAGCATTATCATGCTGATTAATTAATTTTCAAAATTAACACGTTCGCTGCGGCATATAAAATGTCGAAACTCAACCCCCACGCTGAACTATATTTACATTCCTCCAACGATAGCGCGAAATTAAAAACCTGTAGAATATATTCTAATCACAACTAATCTAAAAGCTCAATACCCCTACCTACACTCTAATGCACAATATGTGTTTCCTTCTCAAACGCTAGAGGAAAAGCAGTCGCATTATCTTGACATTGTCATATGTAACCGATCGGATACATCCGCACCCGCGAAGGAACGCCTTTGTATCCAATCGGTTACATGCCGCAGCGAACGTGTTAATACAAATTAATTGCATGATAACAAACGCAATCAAAAACTTACCTCCATCCTGAAGGGAAAAACTGAACATATGACAAAGACAGAGGTCCCTAATGAATTACAAGCTATACGATCCCGTCGTTTTATTATCAGCCATAAAAACTAAAAAGAACATTGAAACATTAAAAAGTACAATAATGTTAAGTCATTTCAAAAATACTCATCCTAAGCAAAAGTAGTAGAGGTTAGAAATACAGCTCCTAAACCAAAACATAAACATTTAATATGTAAAATTAAAAACAGTACAAGGAGTACATAATTTACGCATAGAGTAATAAAAAGTATTGCCTCATAGGTCTTAGCAAGAAATCTGTTCTAGATACATTGGGTCTTAGCTTTGACTTAACATTCTAAAGTAGTTTAGAAATAAAAATTAAAGTAATAAAATTAAAAATAAAAATTAAAGAAATAAAAATTTAAAAAATTAAAGTACATTTTTATGGCCATAAGCCCCTAGAGGCCGTCCACAAATTAAGTACTGATTTTTTCATCATTTTGACCCCCCCCCCCTCCACGTGTGATGCTGCGTAACACGATCCTAAATACCCCTTCTAAAAACCTTACCCTGCTTTTGCAAAACAGAAAGAAAAAAATACCCCCTCCGCCCTGAAAAGTAACGTTTTTAGATAAGACATAAGACGTTTAAACACATTACATGAATTGATCTAGTCAACTAATATTTCTTAACCTATTTTTATTTTTTCCGGAATCTGTTTTAAGCTAAATAATAAATTCAAAATACTAAAAATTGGTTTTTTAGCCCTTTTAAATGATTTTAGTTAACATTCTAGAATTTTGAAATTGAGGTCCAAAAATGATATAAGCCCATTTCTTGACCCCTTTGAAGACCCATAAAACCCCCTTCCCATAACCCGACAATGCTTGTTCGTTAACTCATGAAAATAGACCTAGACTTACAACTTCATACCAAATTTCATCAAAATCGGATTTCTTCTTCAAAAGTTATCAGTACCACTGAAATATATATATATATATATATATATATATATATATATACAGTACATATATAAACTATATATATATATATGTAACTGATATATATATATATATATATATATATATATATATATGAAAATTTGTGTTTTTGGCTCCTGGGGACCTCAAAAGGAAATAGTAAAAGTAAAGTGGTCCTGGGCTTGATATTTGTAAACTTATAAGATCATTAGGATGGGCTAAGTCCCGAAACATGTCATCAGAAAAATAAAGATTTATCCTAAACAAGGGTGCTCTTGTTAAATATGTTTTTTTTTATAATACTAGCAGCCCTATTAACCAAATGCTATATTGACTCACAAATAGAACATAAAAATATAAATATAAAACATAAAAATACATTATTAATGCTGTGTTGTTTTATTTGCTTGATTCTTTTTATATTTTATATTTTGCACAGCACCAAAACAAGTAATAAAACTTCAAACTGATATTAAAACGATTTTACCAAAAAGATTTCTTAAATAATTTTGGAAAAAATATTTTTAGTGCGTTACCATAACTATTTTAAAAATCCTCTCCCTCCCTCCTCGTAACGCTGCGGATCACTAAGTTAAGCCCTTCCATTGATGTAAAGTCAATCAATGGCCCTTCCTTCCCTCCTCGATCGTTGCGTAATATATTCAATGGTAATATGTTGACGGCCCCTTTATATAAAGAAAATAATCACTAACCCTCTTTATAATCAATGCTCACTCGAAGGGGTATGATTGGTCTGATCAACTGGCGGCAGGGTCTGACGTTGGAGAGAAGAACATGGCAAAACATTAAATTTGGAAACGTCAGAATAAGAAATGAACATAACCATTAACGAAAACAAATCATTAGTTATTAAGTGTAAATTCTTATAACATTTATTATTTTACTTTGAGGAAGAAGAGCCATAATCAGAATTAATTTACAACAAAATTTACAACTGATTAAACGTTTGAGTGCTTTTACATTCTGTGGTGGTTGTTTGTTTACTTGAATTTTAGTAAACTTTTGCCAAGCTGCAAACAAGCAGTTTAAGGTTAAATTAATTGCAATAGATTTGAATGATATTGCTGTACGTCAAAAAAATGTTCAGTGTTGTTTTGAATTGGCTGTCTTATTGGTATCTTCAATACGAATTAATCACCTGTATTTACATGTTTGAACCTTGGGAGAAAAAACTTCTGAGTATCCTTTTATGTATTCGATTAGGTAAGCCTAAGTCCAATTCGGTAATTCTTGAGTTTAGCTTAAAATTCATGGGTGTTGTTAATATGCAAGTCCTAAAGCTTTACAAGTTCGATAGTCCCAAGCATAATTACGAAAGTAACTAACTTACGTAGGAGACCCTGAGCTTCAACAAGTCTTAGTTTAGTCCTATTTAGGTTTTGTAGAATAAAATAGTGGTAAAACATAACATCCACCTCCACTTTGATGCAGTTAGACAAGCGTCAACCAACAAATCATTTGCTGCAATGCCTATCTCACAATATATTTGGAGAGAGGGAGAAAAGAACGTTTAATCAAAATCATTAAGATTTGACAGGCGTCAAGCTAGTATTTTTTTGCCATATCGTGAAAGTGGTGTGTGTTTGTCAAATCACAAAGTCTCTCCAGTTAATAAATTCATCGACCATGTGGGAGGGACGCTGAGACAGCCAATTCTAGGTTACTTCTGGTTACTTCTAGGAGACCAAGAGATGGTGAGTTCATGTTATTGTCTAGTAAATTGTTGCAGACATTTTCCTTACGAATTGGTAAAACAAAAATTTAACGTTTTGGGATCAGAATAAGAATTACTTTATTCATTCATATCAAGTATAGCATGTGTCAATACAGAACAATGTACAATGTATACGATATCATTCATGATAAATAAAAATAAAGAAACTGAATTAGCCTACTGTCTGAGAAATTCCGGTTTACCATAAATGTGTTTGTCTGATTATAAAATAAAACTCTTTCATGGTGTAGACTGTCTCCAACTTCAGAAACTTTTGCAACCTCTGCTTCAGGCCCCTAGGATCCCCCTCTTTGATGTTAGTTGGTAGCATGAAGTAGAGTTTGGCCCCAAAGTGTGCAGGTTTGGAGTAAAGATACATTCTGTGACATGGCAAGTTAAAAGTCCTGGGCATGTCTGGTATGATAACCGTGCAGGTTGGCATTTCTCGTCAGATCTTGTTTAGTGGCATGCATAATGACCTCGATAGTGTAAATGGCCGTTATGGTTTCCCCAGGATCTGGAATCTGATCCCGTCTTCAGGCACAAGAAATACCTAGAACACAGCAAAGTTAGTGTCCTTGTTTGACAATCTACTATATATTTGTCAAATACCACTGACTCACGTATCAACGCACAGCCTAAACTACTAGACCTAGAACCTTGAAATTTTGTATGGACGTTCCTTTTAGGGTGTAGGCATCCACTAAGAAACGGTTTTTGAAAATTCCCAATGGGCGCCGCCCTACAGAGGGTCAAAGTTCGTGTGGAGTTCGAGTAGGGAGAATAATTTGTTTTGATTTTTTGTTTACATTATCGCAGATGATAACTAGGTAAGATGAAAGCAGTTGTCTGCTACTTAATTTCGTCAACAGCTGTTAGCACATACTTTATTTACTTTTAGAGTAAAAAATAAGTTTTAAGGTTATGTTGGATCGTAAACATGATTCGGAAAGTTTTTGAACTAATTTGAAGCTTATCTACGGTCATGGCGGACGTAGAATTTCTCGAAATAAACGGCATTTTCGTCCCTCATAGGGTTGTTATTATACCTAGAAACTAGCTGTTGCCCGTCACGGCTTCGCCCGTGATTGAATTTATTTTATGTGTGATAAAATCTCTTTAAAGAGAAACAAAATCTCCATCCTTAAGAGTTATATTAAAACATTTATATTACAACATATTTATATAGCTTTATTTGTCAAATACTACTCACTCACGTATCAGAGAACCCCCAAAACTATAAGACCTAGAGGGTTAAAACTTGGCATGGACGTTCATCTTTGCTCATAAACGCTCACTAATAAACGGTTTTTCAAAATTCTCTCATAGCTCCGCCCCACACGACTTCAAAATTTTGTTACAATGTTATTCTTATGGGGGATTTTTAATATAAATCAAAGCAACAACGAATCTCTAAAACTATAGAGCATTCAGGGTTGAAATTTATTATAGACGTTCCTTTTTACCCATTGGTGCTCACTAAGAAACGGTTTTACGAAATTCCTGTAGGGCTCCGCCCCACACGACTTCAAAATTTCGTTACAATGTTATTCTTATGGAACACTTGAAATACGAATCTAGGAAACAACGAATCTCCAAAACTTTAAGACGTACAGGATTGAAATTTGGAATGGAGGTTCCTCTTTGCCTATAGGTGCTCACTAAGAAACGGTTTTACGCTTTTTTTTAACAAAGCTTTAAAAAAATTCATATGAATCGGTTTTAATACCCCTTCGTAATTAGAATTTGTTTAAAAGTTTTGAGCTGTGAAATTATAATTATTTATTTAAATATTTTAGGTGTTATGCTGGTAAAAATATATAGGCCTACTTTAGACGATTGTTGCTGTGTTAGATGAAAAGAAAACATGGGCGTTCCTATCTTTGCTCATAGATACCCACTAAGAAACGGTTTTGCAATTATAGTTTTTTAAGCACTTTAGGGCTTCGTCCCACTGGACTTAAAAATTTCTCTAGGCCCTACATAGTTGAAATTTGACATGGAGTTCCTCTTTGCTCATAATTTTCACTAATAAACTGTTTTGGTGATATAGTTTTTTTAAGTTATTAAGGGCTCCGCCCCACATGACTTCAAAATTACCTTAGGGTCTAACAGGATTGAAATTTAACATGGGCGTTCCTATCTTTGCTCATAGATAAGAAACGGTTTTGCAATTATAGTTTTCTATGTTCTTTAGGGCTCCGCCCCACATGACTTCAAAATTACTCTAGGGCCTAACAGGATTGAAATTTCACATGGACATTACTTTCTTTGCTCTTAGGTACTCATCACTAAAAAATGGTTTTGCAAATATAAACTTTTTTAAGCACTTTAGGGCTCCGCCCCTTTATACTTAAAATTAGCCTACTGTAGGGACTACAGGGTTGAAATTTGACATGGACTCTTTGCTCATGGGTACTTGCTAAGAAACTGTTTTTGAAATATAGATTTTAAGGTTCTTTAGGGCTCCACCCCAAATGACTTCAAAAGTGCTCTAGGGCCTACAGCGTTGAATTTTTACATGGGCGTCCCTTTTTGCAAATAGGTGCTCAATAAGGTGCTCACTAATAGGTGCCAGTTTCCGCCAACACTTTTCCAATGTGTTTGGGGCTTCACCCCACTCAGAGCCTTAATATCACCATAGATCCTTAGGCGTTTAACTTTAAACGAGGACGTTCCTCCTTGCTAATAGGTACTAATTAAGAAAAGGTTATTTTGCAAAATTCCTCCAGGGCTTTATTCAAACTGCTTGAATTTTTTAATAATAATTCTTAAGGAAGAAGTTTTCGTTGATCTTACAAGAAAAAAACAAATTCAATCTCGGGCGAAGCCGTGACTGGCAAAAGCTAGTGCTTGATATACGGTACGGTAAGTAATTTTAGACATCCTGCATGAAAATGTCTTGTTATAAAAAAACTTACAAACATTTAATAACATTTGTTTGCCGCCGCCGTGACCCAGTGTTACCCCCAATATAAAATATGTGACTTACCCTACAGCTAGCTGATAATCACCCGAAAATGAAATGGCAAACAGGAGACACTATGACTTGCACCAAAGTCTCCCTGTTGTTGTGAATTCACGTTTTTTTTCAACTACAATAGTCTGCTAAAAAATCAGGGCTCAACGCTTATGTTCTTCTTTGATTGTAACAGCTGGATGAGTCAGCAACGATCGGCAAACACTGTCGTAAATTGAGGCTCATAATTTTGTGACGCCTACTATAGGTGATGTTACCAGCATTTCAGCAGTTTAAATGATTAACCATTGCGATGGTAACCTTTTAAAGAACCAAGAACCGTTCGGCTTTCCAGATACTCTAAATGATCTGAAAAATTAAACTTTACACTGCTAACTAATAAGTTTATTGTGAAAGACAAAATATCATGGTTTATTCACCACATTTTGGTTACCGTACTGTATTCATAAATTATTTTGAGAAAAATAATTACCATACTGTACAAGCAACATTGGGTTTAACTTTTTTACATGTTGGGTTACATTTTCATTTGTTGTAGGTGTTGTATTTTGTTGGTGAACCATTTTTTCCTTAACAGATTTGTTCAGACGGTATCATCTTGATGATAGTGTCTCTTGTGGCTTACTCTTCATACATGTATTTGCCTCACTACACAGTTTCACTACTCACTGAACTAAAAATACTGGAAATGGACTCTCTCCGAACGGATAGCAAACTTATTGACTAGTTATACTAAGTAGTTATGTACGGTATTGTATTTTATGTATCACAGTGTTAGTGTTATATTTTTGTTATAATAGTTCCTCATTAAATCACATTGCTTTGTTGTATATTACTTGAAACAATTTTTACATTCATGATAATCAAGCTGGAAATAAACATCATATTCTTCTACACCTGTCCCTTTTTCATTTATTATTTTTTTTATATGCCTACTTTTGTATGAGGCCCTATTCCTATTTCTTTAGATTGCTGAGATGTAATAGCTAAGTAAACTTCCTCTAATCCGGCATGTCTGGGACTTGACACATGCCGGATTACAAAATATTCCAAATTACGGGATGAATGGCAGAAAAATGTGAATTCAAGAAAAAATTACAGTAAATGTAGGCCTAGGCCTATTAAAAATGTTCTTTACGACCTCCAGTATAAAACATTGTAACACTTTAAATAATAATACCGCACATGGGTATGAAACTAAAACGAGAATCACACTATATCACCTGACTTTGTATGAATATGACTTGTCTACCCTACACACATTCCACAGTGTTTTGTATGGCACATTGTTGTCCCCTCACAACTTCTTATCACAAACGAACTTGAACACTCATTATTATTTTTATATCTATCAATAAAAATATTTTTGGAAGTTGTGCTGGATTAGCAAGCGTGCCGGATCGTAGGATGCCGGATTAGAGGAAGTTTACTGTAGTACTTTTTTTTATTTTTAGAATACAAATTTGAAATTTGAAAAATGACTACTGTATTTGGGAAAAAATAATTTTAAGAATTTTCTGTACATGTAATAATTGTATTTCAATTCTGTAATATTTATGATGAAAAAGCCAAAGTTTTAAATTTAAGTTTTTTATGTGGAGTCTACTCCTGTTCAAGACTTATATCCCATGTTATGTAGTTGTTGGTTGTTTCACTAATAAACCAGAGATAAAATCTACTAACTTAATAAGGGTGGCTTTATTTAAGTCAACTTAAACTTAAGTTCAATATGATTTGTAGAAAGTGACCCAATGAGGTAAATTATCTTCTGTGTAAAATAATAAGGATCATAAACTGAAGTATATTCTTTACTTTGTTTATACAAAATACATATATTTTGTTATTTTTTATTGTTGTTACCTATAGCTTGTCTTGTCATTTTAAGTAGTCCAACAGTTCATAACATCAGGGATGGGCATTATATAGCAAAAAAACCTTTTTGTGTCAAGACTAGTAAATTTAATGAAGGACTCCATATAATGATTTAGTCTATTATTTATACTGCACTTTTTGTACTTATGCATTTTTAATAAACATTTTAAAATGTTTATATGTACATGATTTTCCTTGGTAGTACAACAAATAAATGTTTATTGCATTTTAAAGAAATTCTTGTAAAGGATGGATGAATTTTAACAAAGGTGGAAAATAAATAAAAAATATGTGGCTACAAATTTACTTTTCCATTGGTATTACAGATATAGCCAGTGAGGAAATTTCCCTTGTAGGTTCTATACTGTTCATTTTAAAAATTTAAATTTTCACACACAGTATTTAATTACATATGCTTCTAGCTTGTGTTATAATCAGGGGCAGTCAGAGTACCTCGTTGCAGGCCCTGCAAGATTTCCTCCCTGAATATTTTAATATTTTCACTGGTTCTACCTTAAAAATACCTTATATTTATTTTTATTCACAATATTTATACTTATTTGTTTTTTTTTAAATGAGTTTATGGCTTCTTAAGACTTATAACACTCATAAAGCAGCAAATATACTATTCATATGGTATTTTTGGGAAAAAATATAAAAATCACAATATTCCATTATAAATTATCTGAGGTGCAGGTCAATTGATGCCATTGTTCATCTAATAAATTATATTACAGACGGTCTAGAAAGCCACAATCCAACGATTGGAGTATTTCTAGACCTTTCAAAAGCTTTTGATTGTGTTGATCATGAAATACTTCTAAATAAAGTATATCAACTAGGGATACGAGGAATTCCTTTCATGTGGGTAAAATCATATCTAAAAAATAGAAATCAAAAGGTTGAAGTACAAAATAAATTATCAAGTCCTGTTACGTTAAAATAGGGTGTCCCTCAAGGATCCATTCTTGCCCCGATATTATTTTTAATCTATGTAAATGATTGCAATTCATCTATAAAATTCTGCAATTTAACACAATGTGCTGATGATACAACATTATGTATCTCAACTGAAGATAAAAATGATCTTGAGATAAAAATGTTTGAGGATATAAATTCGTGTAACATACAATATTTTTCAGAAATTAATTTAAAAGTAAACTTACAAAAAACTAATTTCGTCAATTTTAGCGCTAATTCAAGGATATACCGCAATATCTCTGTCATGATAGAAGATAATATAATAGAAGAAATTGAAAGTGTTAATTTTCTAGGAATACAAGTAGATAATCGACTGACTTGGAACAGTCATGTCGATAAAACTTGCTCCAAAATATCCTCTAACATATATTTACTAAGATATTTAGTCAAATTATGCAATGAGAACACTCTGATTATGGCATATTATGGTCTTATAACGACACATTTGTCTTATAGAATCATAATCTGGGGGAAATGCGCTGAAACTAAATTTAAAAGACTATTCAAACTTCAAAAAAAAGCTTTAAGAATTATATTTAAATTAAGAAAAAATCAGTCATGTAAAGACACTTTTAAAAGGATGGGATTGTTAACACTGCCCTGTATTTATATTTTGGAAACAACAATTTATGCTAGATTTAAATGTAAATTAACTAAGGGCAGTGATATTCATCAATATAATACTCAATTTCACCAAAATTTCAGGCCGTTGAGGCCTTAGACTAAATATCAGTCAAAATTTATCATGTAATGCTGGTGCTAAATATTTGAATATACTGAAAGAATATATAATAAATGAACAAAACTTAAGACCGTTTAAAAATAAATTTAAAATGTTTTTAGTTGAGAACGCCTTTTATAGTGTTGATGAATTTATGGATCATTGCCAAAATAGATAAACAAAATTTCATTTTGAACTAGGTTGAACTTTTGTAAACTACCTAAGGGGTATTTAAAACTTTTACTTAAACTAGGCGGGTATTTCGTAGATGAATTTATATATTTGAAATATTTAAATTTAAATTTGTTTTATCAAAATTATTGTATTGTTAACATTGCTTCCAACTTACTCATTGTTGTAATAGCAATAAAAAGATTATTATTATTATTATCGCGAAGAGAACGGTTGACCCAAAGTTTCGAGTATGGGTTTCAATCAATTTAAATTTCATCTCAAAACCTTCAATTCTTGTTACTTTTTTTTAAATAAGCACATATATTTACAGGTATAAAAGGAGCAATCAAACTGCAGAACTGTCACCCCAAATGTGATAAATGTGTTGTACATTGCTGCTAACAGGTGGAAAACAATTCAGACTTATAAATGAATGTCAGGGTGAGCTCCCTTGCCTCCAGAATTAGCTTGTTTCTTTTCTTCGCTCATTAGCCATCAGGACGAGCTTGATTATTGCGCTCACTCACGTCTTGTTATGAGTGGAACTTGTTATAAGTGCTGCATTCTTTTGTATATACCCCACTTATACTATATTGATAAAAAAACAACAAATGATGAAGTAATCAACCATATTAAGAAACATGTGTCCATAAGAATAACTTTGGAAGTTTCAAAGAACTACGTAGAGTCCTGAGATCAGATTGGGATAGAAACTATGATGTTCTATTTTGGGGCCCATACTCAGAGTAGTAAATTTAATCAACCCAGCCTAACGGGATGTTAGAGGTTAAAGGTAATAGTGATGAGTCCGTTGTCAGTCAATAATGAATAAAAACTAAATAAAATAATCGATTTTATGTATTTCTATTGTTTCAGAAAATGTCTCTTGAGGATGAATAAAATAATCATTTATTTTCATATTAAATTTTTATTTGCCTGCAAACAAGACGTACAAACAGTCAGTACCAGCAATCAATCCTGAAAAGCACATTGATTGCAAACCTGATATGGCAGTATTATTTAGTCTTGAGGATTTTACATGCTTATAAGTATTTCACAAGAATTATTTGGTTTTTGTTATACTACTATAATGTTTTTACTGGAATTACAGACACATTTACATCAATACCTCATAAAATGTATTTTTCCGCGCTTAAGGAAATTAAATGTTACCGGTACAACATATAGGTTATTAAAGCAATTCAGAATTTAAAATTAATGATTGTGCAGCAGGAGCAAATACTTAAGTACAAACAGTAAAAAAATTAAACAAAATATACTTTAACTACTCTGTATACAATGTACATCAATTAGTAATAATGTACAAATAATAAATCACATTTCAGTTATACTCTTGATAAAAAAATCACATACACTGTACAAATCTAAATTAAACTCTAACTAAGAAAAAGTAACTAAATATATACATTTAATAGTCTAGCTTTTATTTATTTACAAATATTACACAACTTAGGAATCCAATAAAATAAAATATATATAATCAACAAAGAGTGTAGGTAATTAATATGTAAAGCACACAAAGTTTACAAATAAAGTCTTGTTTCTAAGGAAAGGAACACGTAGTAGTTTGGGTACATCTTTATCGCTGTAAGTTATTTGTTGATTTAAAATTCATGCTTGATCAATTATTACCTTGTAAGGAAAAGTTATTCTGAGCATTTAAGCGTGTTTCACAATCACATTTCCTTTCAAGGTTGATTGATTAAAAATGATATTAAAAACAAAACTAAACTACTTAAACTCTACAACTTGTTATGGTCTGCAGGTTTTTTTTAAATCCATCTTGATACTACACTAATCAAGTTTTATGTAGAAATTACATGAGGAATTAATTGTGCAAGAAATTTAGAGATTATTGCTACAACTATTGTTTGTTTTTATGGATTATGGCACAAATTATTTTGAAACTATAAATAATTGATGAATATGAAACATTTCTAAAAAATGTTTACACTTAAGTGATTTTCTATAAATTTTATAAACAGTCCTAACTTAAAATGTATTCCTCCCAACATTAAAATAATCGTTGAAAGAATATGAAACTGCAATTTACGGATAAATAGCAAAACAAATAAGTTATATCAATAAAACAAGGAGTTAAAAATTACTGATTTCATATAAACTGTACATATAAATAAATTATGAATATCACAATTCTTATCCTAGAGGCTTAAGTGGCATACCATGTCACAGAGATCCGCCACACTGGCTTCTATATATACAACAATCAGCCCTTTAAGGGTGATTTTCTTTTAAAATTGGGATGGATTGATAAAATAGTAACAAGACACAAAACTAAATATGTAAAATTACTGATTGCACTGAAATCACATTAAAGCTACCGTACTTAAAACGTTTTAAAGCAAAACCATTTGTTCATTTCCTCTTCATTAACAGTTAAATGTCCCGTGATGTGCAACATCTATTTAGAATATCTGCTTATTTCCTTGTTTATTTCACTACATTCATATAGCCTTTATTTTCAGAATTAAATTCACAAGAAGAGAGAGAGTAAAAAATAAAGTGTAAAATGCAGTGCTTTGGTCACTTTAAAATTTATAGTTCATCAAATAAACTGTGGTAAAACTATTTTTTCACAATTATCATTAATAAAATATTACAAAATTTAAATTTTATTTTTAATATTTAAATATTTACTCTCAACACTTATGAAAGTCTTAGAATTATTAAATTTAATATCAGCAAAAGCGTGAAATAATCAGACACATTTGAATACCCGTTTGATATGCATGATTAATAAATGAGGAGAAAAATAACAGTACCGTATTAAGGAAATAAAACTCTTCATAATAATAATAGTTCCGCACAGATTACAAACTATTCAATGTTGAAATAAGAAAAAAATGAAAACTAAGCAATGATATTATAGTATTACATAGATGTTCCACTTTACAGGACAAATGCACCGTCAATCCTGCTATTTT
This sequence comes from Neoaliturus tenellus, assembly GCA_030545055.2. Classification (NCBI taxonomy): domain Eukaryota; kingdom Metazoa; phylum Arthropoda; class Insecta; order Hemiptera; family Cicadellidae; genus Neoaliturus; species Neoaliturus tenellus. Next base: position 56,941,856 of record CM061531.1, on the reverse strand, counting down.
AAACAAAAATGTAACTCATTAGACCTTGAAAAAAATAGAAATATACATAATCTACACAATTTTAACTAAATAAATATTCGGTTTCAACCATGACACACTTTTTTCACGGCTACACCAGAACTGTCAAAATGTCTCCCCCCTGGTCACTATTGGAAGGCAACGTCCTTTGAACGGGCGGTAGTACTTTTAAATTTATTCGTTTACACGAGAAGTCTTTGTTCTGAGGAGGAGTGTCACTGACGGTGTTGTTCTTGGTGTCAGTGTTCTGTGTCTTTAGCAGCAACACCTGGCTGGACGAAGGGCCGCCCTTGCCGCCGTCGCCTTCGCAGATCATCTCCAGCATTTCCGCACTTGAGGCGGAACTGAGTGGCCGAACCACGCTGACGCGGGGAAGGTCGCACAGGCTGCCACCAAGGCTGCCTCCCTGCGACGCACACTCCTCCTTCAGCGGGTTGGCATACCTGCGGAGAAAAACATGAGTCAGATGAATGGAATTAAAAGAATTCTAAGTCGGGTTACTTAACTAAATGAAAATGTTAATGTTGCTTAATTGATTTATTATGAAAGTGAATTTGTTGCATGATAAAAACGGTGTACTATCGATGTTACCTAAAGGGAGACAATGATATTGATAATCTTGATTAAGTTGCTTCTTTTAGCACCTTAATTATTTAAAGAGATTAAAATAATTTACCACAGATTTCATTTTCTCTAGGTTCAAGTTTTAGCAAGAGCTGCCTGTAATGTATAAATATTTCATAAATTAGATAAACAAAGTAATTTCATGACCAAAATAAATTTTGACAGTAATGTTGATGGTGTGAAAAGTTGATCAATTACAGAAATATGTATTGTTTAATCAATGATCAATCCATCTCACCTGCGCAGGTTCTCCTCGTTCTGGAGGTTGTTGGACTTCTCGTCGTCATGATGACGGCAGGAGTCTACCCCCGAGGGGCTGAGGCCCTGGCCGCGACTGCGGTGGCAGTACAACATTGCCGTGAGCAGCGACAGAGCTGCTATCAGTAGGATCACGCAGAGAACACTCAGCCAGTAGCTGCCACCGCCTGCGGACACGACAACATTCAGCCGTTATATGAGTTAAACAGCATGAGCCGATGACATGAGTCGATGAGTTAAAGGGGAATATGTATAAACATAAAGTTCAATTAACATTCATTGTTGGTAATGGTTAATTTATGCTATTCTTCAAGTAATGTGGACGTTTCCATCAATGAATAAAAAAAGACAAGTATTATTATTAGTCCCAATTTGAACAGGTGAAGGACCCCGTAATGAATGAAAATATAAAAACTCTGGGCTGCAGGGTCTTGTTTTGATCCTGTTATGTATAAAATTATTAGCGTGAAATAAGCCTGAAATAAATTAATATCTTTTGAGAGTAAACTAACTACTAGATGGATCGCCATAATTTTTATATCTTTAGAAATGTCCTGGCCCACAGATGATGCAAACAAATATGGAATCATAAACAAACACTGTGATAAGTTATAAGCATTAACCTCCATAATGCACGTCAGTAAAAGTAAAAGCTAATCAGAACAGTAAATGTTGATGGGACCTCAACTAGTTTAAACTAAATTTTTTACAGAAGAATTTACGATAAATTGGTTTTTGTGTTATTTCAAGTTACTGGAAACCAATTAAATGCATGTGATCAACAAAGAGCCTCTGTCCTGGATGATACACATAAGTTTACCTGGCCAGCTGTGGAAAAGATTAATATATTTCATAAAATTTTACCATTAATTAAAGGATTGGGGGGTAATCTGTTAAGCTCGTTCACGAGCATCCACCGCAAAGAGGTTTGCTTATGTTTTTGACTACGAGGTGACAAATCCCACAAATAAAGTGTCTGGAATTTGTCACGTTATAGGCAAAAACGTAACAAACCTCTTTGCGGTGGATGCTCTTGAACGAGCTCATTGTTTACTAATAATAACATTCCATAACTTACCGTCCGCCCTGTCGCTGACCAATGCTGTTTCAACTTTGACCTCCACCACGGACGTGAGGGCTGAGAGGCTGTTGGTCTGTTTCCGGCTGATCAGCTCTCCCAACACTCTAATGCCTTCCTTCACAGCTTGACCATCTCCCGTCTCCGACTGGAAACATTTAGTTTTATGAATAATCACTGTGTGCATTCCATTATATTTAAGAGTATATTTGTTTTTGTAACTTTAACGTAAAACAAGCAAAAAAACTGATTCAATTGTAAAACCCCTACAATATGTGTGTATTAAGATAATTGATGGATAAAAACACTGTGTTAAGTTTATTGCAATAAAAGAGATAGGTTGGAGTTCTGAAGATTGGAATTTTGTAATACCATAAAGGCAAATTTTAGGAGCTTTCTGACAATCAGTAATAATGCCAAAGTCTCCTCTGGAAAATTAAGAAAATTCCCAATATCTGTAATAATATTAAAATGAGTATTGATAAAAAAAAAAAAACTGTTTTAAATTTACAGAGGCCTGTGAACTCATGGCAATCAAAGAATAAAGCAACTTTACTGAATCTGTTCTTTAATTTATTTTCTCCTCTCACTGGCCCAATGTATGGTTATGTCACAGTCTTGTTATGTATTCAATATCATCAGGATTATTAATTTTTTATTGATTTGATAAATTTTTCAGTTAACCCTAGGAGCGGCCAGGCCAAATCGGTGCGTGTGCGCTAAGCGGCCAGGCAATTTCGGCCATTTTGCAGACGTTTTTTAAAAAATTAACAGTGTCCAAACTACTAATGATAACCTAGTCATATGCATATTCATTTTGTTCGGAAAAAGACGTAGATTATTTCTAAAACAAATTAAATGAAATCCCTGTTGGTACGTTTTTTACAAAATGTGAAAAAACCAAATTTTTTGAAAAATTTTGAAATATTTTTCAAAAGTAGAGTGCTAGAACTTTTACACTAATTTTTATACATAAAATCAAAGATGTACAAAATATAGGCAATTTATTTCCCTACGTGTAAATATGTTTAGTTTGTTAGAAATATTTTTTTTTACAACTGTTAAAGGGGAAATTACGCCAAATGGAAAAAAAATTACAAATGTGCCCTGTACATTTGAAAGATAAAAATAAAGTAAACAATATATACATATTACAGTAAATGTGCAATATTACTAAACTGTACAATATATTTATTGGAAATAATGCGTTTTTGTACTATAAAAAAATTTTGATCTTTGCTTTATGTTTGTTTAAAATTTTTATTTTTATTTTCAAAAAACTTAATTTAGCTACCCAAAGCTTCATATAATTTTTATACAGCATGATAATATGATCAATTGTACATATTTTTGTAGTACAGATCATTCTGAACAAGAAAATATACATAAGTATAAGGAAATAATAAAAAAAAAACATTTCTTAAGACATTTAAGTGGATGGATGCACGGGTCGAATTTAGAACAAAAATCTACCCCTCAGGCCAATTCCTGCAAAATCTGCAGAGGTTACTTCAAACCCTCTCTGTGACTTAACCTTACAAGATAAACCTATCATATGCATACTCATTTTGTTCACGAAAGAACATAGCATTTAAATCAAATAAAATCAAACTAATCGCTGCTAGTATATCATTAGCAAAATACAAACAATCAATTTTATAAATCATTTTGAAATATTTTTTAATTAGACTACTATAACTCTTACAATAATCTAATGCATAATAAACTGTATTTAATTTATTTCTCTACATATAAATGTGTTTGGTTTATAGGAAATAATTTTTTTTATCCTCAGTTATTGATAAAAATAGGTAAAATGGACAAAATTGACAAACTTAGGTTGCCTGTTTGACACAAAGAAATTAAGTCAAAGCATAGGTAAATATAAAAAGGACTTGTTATGTACTAAACTTTACAATATGTTCTTTGGTATTAATAACTTATGAACAAAAAATAACTGTTTTTCTTTTTACCTATCATGTGTAGGGAAACATAATTTGTTCTTGACAAAACCCCTAATTTAGTTATTAAAAGCAGATATAATTATCTTACATTTTTATAATAAGATAACTGGTACATTTATTTGAAGTGCATATCTTCCTGAACAAGAATATATACATATATACAAGTAAAATATAAAAAATATCAAGGTTCCTTAAAAATGTTTGTGATGAGACGTGTGAGGTTTCACACCGGCAATAGATAGAATGGCCTAGGAATACAACTATTTCCGTCTTCTTCCACAGACCACCGCACGCACCATAGAGGAAGGAATCACTTCTAATATGTATAACTTTTTCTTAGCAACAAAATTATATGATTTATAACGCGCTAAACTCATTATTAATTGTTTTAATAGGTGATTTATAATTTGCCGTATTTCCGGCAAATTGGCCAAACTATGCACCGCACATTTTAGCTGATTTTAAAAATTATTTTTCCTATTTTCCGAAGTCATATGACAAATGTTTATCACTGGAAACGAAAAAAGACCTAATGCTCTTTTCAATAATACCAACGGCTTTCTGATGGTAAAAAAAATACAAAAAGTAAAAATTTTTTTAAAAACATATGTTTTAGACGTTTCGTTGTTTTTGAGCCGGAAATGGTTCGCGCGCTAAATTTCGTTCAAATTATAATACGAATTGCGTCGATCTCTTAATGCTACAAGGTTTGATTATATACGAAAATGAAAGTTTGGAATATCCTCTTTAAAATGGTATCAATATTATTACATTTATTGATCGTTTTCCATGTGTAATGAGTAGTTGAACAAAAATTGACCTATATTGCCGGAATCCGGCAATTGACGATTTTCGCAAAAATGAAATTGCCGGATATCCGGCAATGGCCGCTTCTAGGGTTAATAGGCATAAGTTGTTCATGGATATCAGCTAATTATGGCGGAATTTTGATTATATCTACCTTTCTTTAAAATTTAGAATTTAGTCAACTCGCGATACTCTAACACTTATAAAAATCTAACACACTTTTTAGTCTAATGATGTATCTTGGACCTTATGGGTCACATCTTACAAATATTATTTAAAATTTATCAATAGTATCGACTGAATTGACTGTCACATAACTTTTGTTCACGTCTCCTTTAATAGATTTACCAATTATTTGTTTTTGTTAGACAATACGTTTGGATGTAACGACAACCCTTTACCAAACATAATCTTCATTTAAGAAATTTATCATTATGTTTTCCTCAATAGTAAGACAGACGAGTGCCAGAAGAAAACCTTAGCATTGAAAATTCAGTAAAATAAAACTAACTTTTGATAATCCGACATTCTTGGTAATCTGACATCCTTAAGGCCTCATTTGGATTATCAACACTCGTAACTCACCATGGTGACCTCGAGTGTGTCGTTGACCCCGGTCTTCATGTCGCACAGCAGTACGAGGCTGTCATGGGCGCCGCTGGTTGCCTGGTGGGCCGCCAGCAGAGCCCGCAGCTCGCCGCACAGCCCCTCGGTGCTAACACCTGGTGGCAGGCGGCCGCGTTCCAGCAGCAGGCTCAGGCGTACGCAAGTGTTGCTCAGCGATGCCTGGTTGGGCCAGCAGGAGGAGGGGGCGGGTACAAGCGGGGGGCCAACCAGCTTGCCGCTCAACAGCTCTCTGCAGTCGCCCCACGGGCCGCACCCGCCAGTCAGGCAAGCCTCCTTGGGCGCGGGCACACACACCTGTGCACAACAAAGTAGAGTTAGTTTATGTGTAATATAGATTTCAACAATTTAAAATTATTTATAGAACAAAATGCTGTACTACTTTTCATTACAAATACTTAACTGAAGCCACTTAAATGCAGCTTACAGTTAATTAAACTGATACCATGTTATTGGTATTTTGTGGTCAAAAACTTCTGTAAAGAGGTTCATATTGGAAAAAAATAACATTATAAGCAATTAATTGCAAACAGCAAAACTTTAGAATTGAGAATATTTTGGGGCTAACCAAAGTCTTGTTACCTATAACGTACTCTTTTATATCTGGCCTGTAGTTGTAGTTGACCTCCCTAGTGTGCTCCGTTCCTGGAAGGCTGTGACGTTTAAACCTCAATGTAAACTTCTACCCACACTAGTTAGACCTCACTAATACTACAAGCCAGCAGAGTCCAAGTTAATGCTTTCCAGGATAATTTAATAGAAAATTGATAACTTCAATACCAGAAAGTCTTATCTTTAGCATGATTTTGTTAATAAGTAGTTTCATTATACAATATTGAGAGATAGAACAGGACCAAATGATATCAAATACACTGCAGGAAGGGCATAATATAAGTAAATGAAAAAAAAATTGATGATATAATATCTTTGAATGATAGATTTCCGGATAAAACTGAGCATAAATTTGTGTATATGACCAAGAGTCTAATGCTGTATGATATTGTTCTATGTACACACATATAAAGGTCGACTACTATCGTCTAACCTGGTTGTCTCCACAGCTGGCGCCAGGGAACCCGAGGCAGTTTTTGAGGCCGCACCAAACGCGGGTGCAGCGCACCGAGCCTTCCACACACGAACACGTGTTGCAGTCATCAGGCCAGTTGGTGTTGTTGGCAAAGTATTGTCCTTTCCACAGGCAGACTCCTCGCAGCAGCGACACTTCATCCACTGGAAAACAAGTAGGTTCGAGTTGTTTATTTTAGGACAAAATTGTTGGAACAAAGTGATTGAATCTTGAATTATTAGCCATTCGTTGCAAATGTAAAGTAGTAATTATTTGTATCAAAATGACAAATCTGATAATTTAAAAATTTAGTACAAGCGTTTAAAATTACATCAGAAACATTATTTAAATAAAATAAAATTGAGGTTTGTGGCATTGAAAAAAACAATGAAATTAATTCATTACTTGAAACAGAGAAGCAAAAAATTGCTTTAGAATTTATATTATTCACCTCTCATTACAATTCAATAACACAGATATTCAATCAAAAGATTAATTTTATTTGAGTTAGGCTATACTTTAATTCAAACTTTTAAAGATATATCAAAAACATTTTTAGTATATCAAATATTTGTAGGTATACATTTAACCCATTGGCTTCCTTGACATTAGACACCTGACAAGGGCCTTAATTTCCATAGAAACAAGACAAAAATAAATACTTTTATTAAAACTATCACTGTAGCAACAATTGTTGCTCAATTTTCATGATTTTTTCACTAATTTTTTTAGAAATTATTAATCTTAAAGAAAATATTACTTTTGTCATAGTATATACATGGTAAGTACTTTATATATATTACTATGTACACATAGTTCTATATAAAAAAGATAATTTTTGAAAGCGTATTGCATGTAGAGAACTAAAAAAAAATATTTCAGAACAAAAATGATTATATATTAGTTGTTTATTTATTTTTTTACATGAAAATAAAAAATTACTCCAATATATGTACATTTGACTTGAATATAAAATTTTTTCCAAAATCATCCTTTTTTGGCGTTTTACCTATATTTGTAGTCGGAGCATTCCTAGGTAGAAAATTCCTCAAAATTACACAGTAAAACAATTATAACTCCAAATTAAATTCTTATTGGAATAAAAATATGTAAAGAATGTTTTTTTGGTTCACTTAACAAGTTTGCATACAAAGAAAAATTGCGCCAAAGTAAAAGAAAACTCCCACTATATAATTCATAATTCGTCGTCGCAGTTTTCATCATCATCTAAATCAACCTCAGAATCACTTTCAAACAATAGTAGTGAGATACGATCCTGAAAATTACTCATTTAGTCGAAATATCAACACACAAATACATCGATCACAAGTTTTAGGTTACGGCAAAACACTGATGTAAACAACAACGTAATGGCGCGCTGTGTTAAACATCGCCAGCTGATCAGCTGATTTGATATGCAGTATTGTATTATGTCAACACGTAAATAAAAGATTAAAACTAGTTGATACACTATATATTATGTTTAATAAAGTGTATAAACACTTCTAGTCTTAACAAATCACGATAATAATGGAGCACCTATATTTTATTTACATCATTACGCAATCACGAGTATACTCGGGTTCGCACGTCCGGGCCACTCACGGCCGCCCCGAGTATACTCGGGCTTGTTAGCCAATGGGTTAAAAGAATTTTAATTTACCTTTGCTTCAAGAAAAAAATAAATTGAAAGTACAGGATTCTTTAATGAGAACCACTACTTCCACTTTCTGTCACAATGTGTAATCCTCAACACGCGAACTAAAATGAGTTTCAGTTATCAGTTAATCAAGCCACCCACCTTCTTGACACCGTGGCCCCTTGCGGCCAGGAGGACAGACACAGGTGTATGACGCAATGCCGTCAATGCAGGTGGCACCAGTGCCGCAAGGGTTCGTGGCGCACTCGTTGACATTGATACGGCAGTCAGGACCGGCGAAACCCGGCGCACAGTCGCACCGGAACCAGTTGATGCCATCGACGCACTTGCCTCCATTGTAGCACGGCGATGGGTTACACTCGTTGACATCGCGCTGGCATCGCTGCCCCTCGAACCCCTCCTTGCAGACACACGAGTAGCCCATGTCTCCCGTGTTGATGCAAGTTGCTCCATTCAGGCACGGGCTCGACTTGCATGACTGCATCTTGGCTGGAATGGATCATTTGATTTAGGTGTGGTAGAAATGTTATAATTGCAAAATCCCATATATTTAATTTGTTCTCATTGCTCGTGTTTAATTTAAGTTTTAAATATATTATTAATGCACATTAAAATGAATAAAACTGTAAATATTGTCAAATTCTTATTAGAAAGTAAAAAGGATTATAAGCTTAACAAGGAGAAAAATGCATTAAGCACAAAGTTGGAATTTTTAGTATCTGATTGGTGACAGCTCATAATTATGTAAGCTTATTTGGTTATGTTGGTTTATAATTGAAAAGATTCTGATATGCTTCTGAGCCATGGAATCAACCAAACATACGCGATGATCAACCATATGTGATGAATCAATATTTATTTTGTTTTAAAAATCACTATTTCACGGGATAGACGAAGTGAGTAAAAAGTTCCATTACCTGAAGGTTACAGGTCACATTTGTATGAATGCTGTTGGGGAAGGGGTTACATGTTTAAAATAGCTCATCTGAGTTAAAAACGGTTGATTCCACAAATCTACCTTTCTAAAATAAATGTTTCCTATCATCACAACTGGACCACTTGGCTGGCACTCACGTATGTGGCAGGTGGTGCCCTCCCAGTCGGGTGGACACCGGCAGAGGTAGGAGTGGCCGAGGTCCTGGCATGTTCCGCCATTGTGGCAGGTGCCGCGGTCGCAGTGGCTGTGCCGCAGGCTGCACGTCTTGCCCTTCCACCCGCCGTGACACTCGCAGCTGAAGTCCGCATCTCCGTCTATACACGTGCCGTTGTTCCTGCACGGGTTTGGTTCACACTCGTTTTTATCTGGAAAGAAAAGTCCAAAGTTAGAAGTTTTCACATAATTTGAATGTTTTACTTGACACTTGTTTTATTGTTAAATTGACTTGTCATACATGGTTGATCTTAAAATGATATTGTGTTATCTGTAATTGGAGGTAACCGTAACGTGGCTTGTAATTTTCTGCTTTGTACTAATCAATGTGCCTCAAATGTAGATTTTAACTATGTTTAAACATTTCCCCCGTGGTTTAATTTGAATATCTCATTGACTTAATTAAAACAAAACAAAAAACAATGGAACAAGGTAACTAAACCTTTTTAGTCTAACAGGTAAGGATCTATAACAGAGTATGTGAACTTCACGACAATCTACAGGTTAACACTTTAGACCAGTCTTCTACCCTTCCTAAAACTGCTCAAGTGCTTTTCCTGGTATTAATTTTTTTCATAATGGATCCTGTAAAAAATGCTTAATTTCATTATTATCAATACATAGAAGTTTTTTTAGAGTTTTTGAAGTTAGAACATTATTTATAGTGGGCTCAGTAATTATAAACAGTCTTGAATGTCCACCATCAGCCAGTTATAAATGGAATAGAGTTGTGAAATTGTTCTGCCTCTTAGTATTTTTATATGTTTGCAATAAAACAAGTGAGGACTCACTGATGCTGCAATCCTCGCCTTCCCAGCCGTCGGCGCAGATGCACTGATAAGAGTTGATCTTGTCGACACACGTGCCACCATTCTGACAAGGGTTCAGCTTGCAGTCATTGATATCTGCGGAATAATTACATTGTCTTGTTATTAACCTTCTCAAAGAAAAATTATTTTTTTAAATAACCTATATTTTGTATTTTAAGTGTCAAGGACTAGAAGGTCTCTTATAACCATGTTACTATTTCAAATTAATATCCTACCTTCAATATAAGTAACTAATGATTAAGGATTTAAACAAATTAATATATATGACTCGGAAGCTAAAAAGTTTGCTAACTGGTTTTAAGATTTAACGCTCAAGTTGATTTTCAAAATGGATTTATTACAAAATTCATTACTGGATAATTTTTAAAAAAAATAATTCTACAAGTTATATTTGTCTACACACAGAATTTCCTGGTAGAAAAGAGCAGAATCAGTTTAACATGTAAAAAATGGCACAAAAGCTTGATATCCAGACCTTTGTGTCAAGGTTGTAGTTCATTTTATTGCTCTCAGTACTGCCAAATAATTCTACACTTCATCAAACCAATTTAAAATTTGAATTACAGTTAACTCTCGCTAACTCCAAACTCATAGGGCCATGATTTTTCATTGAGTTGTGTTCGATAAAGAAAGTTTAATTACAGAGGTATTTTTTATTCAATTTCAGTTACAGACATAATATACAGTACGGTTTGGGGACAGCAGAGAGATGCTAGATTAGATGTGTTACCAGCTTGATGTGACCTGTGCACTGTGCCATCAACATACAGAAGTCTGTAGAGAAAACTTCGAAATAAAAAAATAAACTTCAATTTGTAGAGGTAAAATTCAAATTAAATATTAACTTATGTTTGTACTCAACTTCATAGCCATAGAGGTAGTTTGATATCTATGTATGCTTTTTTATTTTACTTAGACAGGTTTTTCCAAGGGCCGGATTGAAAATCTGTTGAGATACAGAAGATTTTAAGCTATAGAGGTTTGAGTTATCAAGAATCTACTGTTACTAATTTGAAATAAACTTTATTTTATTTATCAGATGAAAATTATTTTGCGACTCACTCTCGTGGCAGTATTTGCCGGTGTAGCCAGGGTCGCAGGAGCAGCGGAAGTTACCACCAGGGAGGCTGACGCAGCGACCGCGTTCACCACACACGCCGGACGGGATCAGCACCAGAGAGTTGTTGGCGCTGGCACCAGCCGTGCCCACCACACAGCTGTCGATGACTGCAACACAACAGCGCATAGGTTAGGCGAGGTGAGGTCAAGTTACTTCTATGTCCCATTTCAAGCTAGACTCAAAAGCCTAACTTTCTATGTGTTCTCATTGTCTAATTTTAGTAATGTATGTAACTATTCAATAACTAATTGATATTGGCTTTTTATGTTTTTTTTATTGAAAAATGAGAGATCAACATAACCCCTTTAAGAATTTTCGACTATCACGATTCGCAACAAGGCTTCCTGAACAAGGTTTGATGGTTCGTACAAAACTTTGTATAGGAGTGAGCACTCTAGCAGTAGCAATTTTGTTTGATTTATTTCAAATTTGGCTCCATTCTCTAGTTGGTAAAGTCTTGAACAAGTTTGTGGAGTAAAAGTTGGAAAACCGTTAACCACTTTTCTGGACTTTGGGTAATAATTTTAAGTTTTGTGCCAAGAAGGATAAGATAAAACCGCAGTAGTGAAAATATGATTTTTTCAATAACTGAATTGTAACAGACAAAAATTTAGAGCAGATAGAATTTAAAGACAGATATATTTTATGAGCTATTAGGGACAATAAAATCAACCAAAGAGATAATATAAAAATCACTGAAAACCCCTACAGTATTTAGTTGTTAGACAGGTTCTAATCAAACCAGCCAAAACTAAAAATGTGTTAAATTAAAAATATTGTTCCTCTTTTTAGTGTGCTTATCGTGAAGAAACTCGTTTGTTTTATGAACTATTCTACTCCAACTACAAAATGTTTAACTAAAATGAAGTATATTTTAAATAATTTTCAAAAGATTGGTTTGAATTACGTTGAATGAGTTCTAAAGAAAATGACTGCTATGTTTGTATAACTATACCTATATCTAGTTTGAAAAGTAAAGTTTTCAAAGTTCTGAAAACATAAAGAAAAACAAATAATTTAAAGTAATTTTGGAGTTGTTCTTAGTGTCCTTAAATTACCTTAAGTTTATGATTTTTCTTATTCAACGATAACAACAAATTTACAACACAAGTGGGGCAACACATACAGCGACTAATTTCTAAGGTAATCATGAAAACACATGCTCCATGCAACAAACTAGACACTCGACACTCCACACAACTCGACGGGCTTACCTCTGTGATCATCTCACGGATCTCTTGAACAATAAACATTTGTTTTACAATTCACATATATTAACTATTTGTATTTCAACTAGATAAAATCAACACAAAAGCAGAACAGATGTGTGTTATCATATTTCAGAAAACAGACTTAATGACGCGGTAAAAACTGTAACCTTAATATTATGCCAAAATGTATAATAAAGACAAGAGTTGTAAAAACACTAATTAAGTTAGAAATATTTTTTGAGTTAACATAATTTTATTTATTCGTGTAAAACTTTTGAAATATTAAATTGCGGTAATTCAGCTATTATACAGTAGTAAGTTTTTTTTAATATTTAACAAAAATATTATTTAAAAAGCCTAATATGTGAAACATATTCTAGTGTAAAGGTTTTAGTTGGATGTGCAAAAACATATTTGAATGAAGAAATGTACAAATAAGGAATGCCGTTATATTCTAAACAGCATAAAATATGCTTGGCAAAGATTTATGTCCATCCGTTGTAAAATGATTTACAACTCAATATGTGAAGAGGAGGATTTGTGTAAAAATACACCGCTATTTATCACAAGACTAGACACTTAAAACTTGATAAATTTGAAAAAAGACAGCACATCAGCACATTATATGGTATAAATCAATGAATGATGAGCATTGAGTTTATTAATAGATTTTTAATTTAAAACATGAGGTTATGCAGAGTGGGAGTAGCGTGAACAAGCCCCCTGCTGAGAGGCTAACAAATGGAGGCGCAGCCGAGATTACAATCACTACACCTCTACGCGAGGCTATTACAGGATCTAGACCAGCCACTTGTCACCTGTGTTGCGTTTCAACACCATCACACATATAAACTGTCTAGTCTGGCAACCGCTTACGAGAAACTAGCCGACGGATACTTTATTGACTGCATATTATATAATTTCCCAGGACATGGAGGAAAACTGTGTATGTAAATTTCTAGATTCCTGCGTTATTAGCATTTGAATATTTTTTACAGATTAAATATGGTTTGCCGTTTTACCTCCAATAATTTTTTATAATAGCTATGAGACATTTTTATGTTAATAATTCCCAATGAACTAGAAGAAAATATTTAAGGACTAGAGGGGCTCTTAATATATGTAACAATAAATACATTACTGGGTATTGTCAGTCATTAGCTTGTGTATAACAAAGTTTTACTTAGAGAAAAGTTTAAAAAATTAAGATGGTGTAGGTAGTATTGTGGTTAACTTTAAATTTTGTGATTTAAATAAAAAATCATTGATTTATTCATTTCCTGCTCATAAATTTAATGGGTATTTTAGTACACCAAGCCTCAATCAGAGAAAGTTTAGCTTTATTACCTTTCTGTTCACAAAACTTTTAATTGAACTACAACCATGGGTAGGACAATAAGGTCTATTTTACAGTGTAAGTTGTGATTCCTAAATCTTTGTTGTACTATAAAATGTTTGTAATTTTTTTTAACACAGGAAACAAAATTTGTATTTACTTTGTTAGTAATATTGTTTACTGTAATTGGAGTTTATACTCTGTTGTAAACAATTAAATTGTAAATAAATAAATAAATAAATAAAAATAAATAAATAAAATTTGTTTGAACATTTAATGTAATTGAACTCTCCACACTAAAGTGAGGCGTTTGATAAAATATTCTGTAGGTACAACCAGTTTTAACCAGTTTTGAATTACTCTCATTAAAGTTTCACTTTTGTTTCCAGATTAGTATTTTCCGTTATCACAGATGTAGGAGCGCACCTTGGCAGGGCGGGTTGGGGCACTGGGTGCGCGGTGTGCTGCAGTTCTTGCCCTGCCAGTCCTCGGGGCAGTGACAGTAGTAGTCCTGCTGAGTGTTGAAGCAGTTGGCCCCGTTCTCACAAGGATTCGGGTTACAATGGTCATGGTCCACCTGGGGCAACAATTAACATGGGTTTACAACAACTCAGAGGTTGGAAAAATTGTAAAGACTAATAATTCAAACATGAAACAACATAAAAACTAAGACATTTTATACTTTGACATAATTTTAAACTAAGATATATTTTTAACCTCTTGTCTTGGAAAAAATACAACTTTTTTAAACTACTAAAACAATAATTGATCCTTTTTCATGCAAGTTTGACACTAACCTCACACAAGTCTCCTGCAAACCCTACAGGACAGATGCACCGGAAGCCGTTGACTTGATCGACACACTCTCCCCCGTTGAGGCAAGGGCTGCTGGCACAGTCATCAATGTCTGTGTGACAGTCTCGACCTGAGGGCACAGAAGAATACACCATGTTAAGTGGGAGTATGTAAAAATAAAATAATAAAAATTATAGACATTGTATGAGTTTGCTCATAAACAAGCCTCTTTGAAGATCAATAAATGTAGCAAAATATGAGAATCTATATTAGACAAACTAATGAAGCCTATAGGACATTTGGATTGGAAATTTTCTAACTACTCTGTGTTTAGACTGAGGTTCACCTGTCATGTAAAAATTGTGTTAAAATTGTTAAAGAAGGAACACAATGACTATGAACTTTGGAAGATTACTTTTATCACACATGTGGACTGACCCGTGTAGCCCGGTTGACAGGCGCAGTGGTAGTCGTTGACCAGGTCGATGCACGTAGCGCCATGTTGACACTGACCCACACAGTCATTGATGTTGATGTCACAGTCCTTGCCTGACCATCCCTTCTGGCACTTGCACCGGTAGTCCCCCACCGTGTTCTGGCAAGAGTAGGCGTTGATGCAAGGTTCCGCTTCGCATTCGTCCACATCTGCGGTGGAAATGTGCGTTAGAGACTTCTGGATAGTGTAAAGGGGGAGGATGTCAATGGAATTTCCTACCAGGAACTTGAACTAGAGGTTGTCCTCTCTACAAACATTTTATTTGGTACCTTAATTGAGACATATATTTTATAATAATGGGTCTCAAGTGTCTAGTTTTCTGTCTGTTTGTCCAAATGTTTAATTTTGCAAAATTTGTAATGTCTTCAAAATAACTCAAAGGCACTAAAATAAAACTTAAAATGAAAATTATGTATTTCAAGAATTTTTTACTCATGTACATAGTTTAATATTTTTAACATATATTCTATTATAAAAGGTGGAATTTAAATTTCCAAAGATAAATTGAGAAAGTATCATGTATTTATTTTTAGATTACCGGTAGAGTAAAAAATTGGACAGTGTAAGTTATGAGGTAGTTTTTTTTTTCAAATAAAAACACACATTTAAGCTGCACGAACAAAAAATGTTGCTATGTTGTTGATGTATATTTGTAATTATCTAAATCATGAATGATGGATTCATCATTATTGTATGTACAATGATCGGTGGTGGTGGTGGTGGTGGTGGTGACTGACCGTATTGACAGGCGGTGCCGTGCCAGTTGGGCGGACAGACGCAGCGATAGCCGTCCACCAGGTCGACGCAGGTGCCGCCGTTCTGGCAGGGGGCGGACGCGCACTCGTCCACGTCTGCAACATCCGTCTCCAACAGTCAATCCAGTTTACTTTCAAAAACAATGTTTCCCTATTGTCAATTTCCCCTAAAGTTAATTTTCATTTTTTATATTTTAGTTGAGCTTTTTGGCTCCTCGTACCCAAAATCTGTTCAAATTAATGTTACCCAACATAAACACTATGGAAACACATGGACGCTACTTTACTGTTCTAGCGACACAAACGCTTTCTCCAGAATTTGACCAGGTTCAAGCTGTATCCAGTTACTTGACAACTAAACTACCCGTCACCGACGTGGATGGTAGAAAGAGATAATATATGACATGTTTCGGCCCGGTTTAATAATCTGCAGCTCTTGTTAGCAAAAAAAAAAAAAAAAAAAAAAAAAAAAAAAAAAAAAAAAAAATTCCGGGCTATTTTGCCATATATTTGTTTCATGTTCACCCTTGGATACGAGAAATGAAATGTGGAGGCGTACAAAATATCCTTTAAAGCGTGGAAAAACGAAATAAAATTAAATTTAAAACCATGAGAGATACATAGAAGTCTCTAATCTGCAAAGCGTAACTACAGTTAAACGATTTCGTCAGTAGGGATCTAAAAAAGTTGGCAATATTGTAGTGAGTATTTTAAATTACTCGACAAACACAGTATCAATAATGGTAATAAGCTTACACTTTATAGGCCTACACGCGATGCGCGACGGTAAAGGAGCTCGGCAAAGATCGGCAATCTCCGCCAATGATCGCAACCAGTAGACCGTCTGTCACGACCGGCCTAGTGTAATTTCCTAGAGAAATAGGCCTAATAAAACATAATTGGCGACCGTAGCGGCCGGCGAGGAGCAAACCCTGTTATTTTCACTGAGGTTTAAATTAATTGGATTCCGGGGGAGGGGGGCGGGGGCGGGGCGACGGCCCCCCTCGCTACCTAACACTATTGTTCCCAGAAAAAATACAGACCGGCCGAGCATCGGGTTAATACGAGTAAGGTATCATTATTCAGTAATTGAATTTAACGAGTTATGACTTTGTGCTCGTCCGGCATTCCTGCGCGGCGCTGCGCTCTGCCGGCAACTGGCAACAACGCGGCAACAACCAACAACGCGGCGCGGTACCGGTCACTACCGGACTGCGATGGTAAAGCACCGCGGGAGGAACGGTCGTCGATTGGTAAGAAAATTGGAGTGGATATATACGATACAAAGAGCATGTTTTCGTTCAATAAATAAGTCAATTTCTCCGTATTTTCGGATTTTTTTCGGATCTAGGAAGATACGTTTGAGAAGTATCTTAAACAAGTCATAAAGATATATTTAACAGTTGTGTTCATTAAATACAAACAAATTTACTTAATTTAGTTTATTCTTATAGTTCGACCTGAAGAATCGCATAAAATGGCGTCAATGTAATACAAAATGTGATACGTTAATTTATTATATAGTTTAAGAATTAGATCATTAAAAGTACTTTCGCGATTTACTTAAAGAAGAAATAATAATGCCTAAATACTATTATTATAAATGTAATGGGCGAACTTGTTATTTTATTAATAATTAGATTCGCCCAACAGACAAATAAGGAAGAAATATGTGACATGGATTTTGTACAACTTAAAGAATCCTGAAATGAAATCACTTTAAAACTTTTACCGTTCCCCACGGGGATCTTGCCCTAACGTTTTACAATCCTTGGTCTTCATGACGATCAACTAGTGTCGCCTAACTCTGGATTACCAATCGTCTAGTTATAAACACTAATTGGCGAGTCACTGGCACATCGGCAACAATGAAATCTCAGCGAATGTGAGTTGAATCCCTGTCCTCTTTGTGCGATAACATCCAAAATGAAAATCTATATTTGTGGAAGAGTCCTGGTCAACGTGACCCCCTTAACAAGTCTTTAACCCGCCAATCCACCCCACCAGAGTGCGGTGGTGGTGCGTCGTTGCCAGGTTGCCACCACTATATTATAGCGACATCTGGAGTGTGTCCACGGCAACATCACAGGTGCTGCGCGCTGCGGCCGACGTTTATGCGCAAGTCTGTTATTGGCGATTGTTCCCGCGATTTACTGAGTGATATACGCCGCCGGTTGACAGGCGCCGGCCGCCATATTCTATTAATGTTCGGCGCTATAATGGAAATTTAAACTCAAATGAATTACAACCCATCTAGCAACACAACTGGTGCGCCGTAATTTATGCGCTTCGAGACGAGCGCTGGATTACTCCGTGGGGGTCAATTGGTCTGTTTCATTAGACGTGATTAAAAACAAACGATTTCACAAGATTGTAAACTGTTTAAGTAAGTTAAAATTTTGTAGAGTGGGATTTAAGAGGCTTAAAAATTGTTTCCGTGTTGAAAAACTTTCTCTTGTGAAACCGGAGGTCTCAAAAAGGCGCGTCAAGCTTTAAATTGCACAATAAACAAATATTACTCAATCAAAGAATTAATTTGAGATTTTATTTTAGAACATGGTTCGACGACTTGAATTCATCCTGGGTTCATCATATTAAATATAATATTTTATTTTGTATACACGGTTAATTCAATCAATCCATAGCCTTTATTAAGCTGTTCAAGCATCGCACATTAAAACAACCGGATACAGCTTGATCGGTTTCCAATTTGTGAAGGTTGGGGAAAAGAGCAAAACACCTCAGGTAGTGGACCTTACCGAAACAATTTCGATCCCGGGTCGCAACCCCTTTAATAGCCCATTGTCTCATGGTTGGAAGCACCCGTCCAAAAATATCAGCTATTTCGATTAACCGAACATTTAATAATAAGTGTTCAAGGTAAAGGTCAATACGTGATCCAAAAGTAATTCTGATAATGTAAACGAATGGCGGCAGGTTGTTTTATTTCAGTTCCAGTCCTGCAGTGGACTCCCCCCCTCCTCCCCCCCCCAGACTGGGGGATTGGTCGTGAGCCGGCCTAATAGCCTGCGCCAAATAACAATTTAATTGTCACTCGGAGTAATCCAAATATAATTAAAGTGGATAGCCACGGCTGGTTTACGAGGAGCGCTACACGGGAAGGGAGGTCCGAGGTTCGAGTCCACGACCGCACTCCGCAGTCCATCATATGCACTCCACGGTCCACGCTGAGTAACAGCCTAATTAAACCACGGGTTGAAATTGTCCTCGGTCAAACAGAACTAATTAAATTTACTCTTATGTTTTATTACGGTCATAAAATGAGTGAAGACACTGTTCAGGCTTATTTTCCCAGAGTGCTTCAACTTTGAGAGTTTTAAACGACCATATCTGTCTTGCAAGCGGTCTTTAACAGAAAATGTACCTACGTAAAAGAATGTGGTGATTATGATTCACACGGAGGTAGCATAAATAAATAATATGAACTGCAGAATCAAGTTTGTTTCACGAAATAGTCATACTTTGTTTAATTCAGACAAACTATTAAGGATCACGTAATTTATAGCCTTTGTACAATGTTTTACAATACCTGCTCTTGTCAAAACCTACTCCCCCTATCATCCGATCATTCGACGGAGCAAGTATTTTAAACCATTTTTGGCTACAAGACAAATTTAAGGAACGTCATAATTTTATTGTTTCATGAGTTACTTCGAAATAATCCAATGTTTATGCCATGTTGTTGTTATAGAAAGGATGATTTTGAATGTGATAAAATGCAATGACCGGTTTGAGATCATGTAAGTGATTCCTTAAGAAGTTGACTGTCTGCAGTCACCTGCGGGACTCATTAACAAACAGAATAGGAGCAATTCATCAGTGAAAGTGAACGTTGTCGTTGAGGCCGCTCCAGACAGTGACTGGGGAGACCCCGTGACACATCACATATGCTAAACCGCAATTATACAGCGGTAATTGGAGGACGGGGACGGCATTATCATCCACTAAATATTCCCACAAACTGTAACAACGCCGACGCTAAATGGAGTATTTATAAGAGCCAACACTGTTTGTGCCATTGAGTGTGTTGAATGGACGACATTTGCATATTAAAGTGAACTGCAGCTGTGGGCGTCCTCTCTTCATCTCCGAGATGAGACTCGAGACAAGAGGGAAAGTCTCGCCACTTCCGGTGCTACAAAAACACTGAGATTATCTTGCGGTGCTTTGGACCGAGATGACTAAATATGTTCGGGAGTTACCTGAAATGTATAGAAACTACCTGTTGAGGTGACAATGTTAAAACTAGACGCGAGTACAACGATATGCTCTGTCTCCAAACAGCACTAGATAAAACCCCCATTTTGCTCTCAAGATCTCATCATTGAATTACTTGACTAGGGTGATCAATAATCTTTCGTCTGAAATGTGAGCTTAATATCAGGGATTTGAGGGGAATCCTTTTCCTCTTCTAAAGTGCTGTAGCAAATAAAAACCAAAGCTCAAGTCTAAATAGTGTATCAAATTTTTTTTGTAAATTGTAAAAAATATTTTTGTGGAGACGGCTACACCTTGCAATACACCTAAATAAAAAATAAAAAAAATATTCTTGTTAAAAAACAAGACGAACTTACCTACAGAAGTCTTACCTATACAACAAGATTTATTCCGCTATGAAAGCATTCGGTCTTGTTTCGTTTTACCGTACCAATTTTCCTTGGATGGAGAATATGTGAAGTAATTTCCTGTCCAGCTCCTCGACGGTTGGTTTCCGGGTTTGTCACCGGGGGAATCCACGACACCTTTTCAACAGCCTCCGGGAGAAAGCGGCGGGCGCTGAGTGTGGGCAAACGGGGATTAAACAGTTCTCAACACAGCACGCAAACTATTGACACGGCTTTCACGTGCACACACAAACGCCATGCAGTAATGTGTCTACTGCTACAGTGGGAGCCGACCGGTGTGACGTTCTACGGGGAGAACCAACTAGTGACGGGGCTTTACTGGTGGACCAAACTGGGGTGGCGGTTCTACAGTGAGAGTCATCTAGGATGGATTCTATACTACTGTAATAACCGTCTATGATGGACTATGGTTCTACAGGAGGAGCCAACTTACTTGTCCGGCAGGTGGGGCCGGTCCAGCCGGACGCGCAGGCGCAATAGAAGGTGCTGCCGGTCTCCTGACAGACGCCGCCGTTGGCGCAGGGTCCGGTGACGCAGGGGTTTTCCACCACCTCGCAGTTCAGCCCGGAGAACCCCTCAGGGCATGCGCACTTGTACTGGTCTGGCGCCGTGTTCTTGCAAGTGCCGCCGTTCTTGCACGGCTCGTGCGTGCCGCAGTAGTTCAGGTCTGGAACAGAAAAGCGGATCAGCCTGGGGCAACAGTTGGGTAGTGAGTTAGCTGCAGGAAAGAATCGAAGAGTGAATTGGGGGGGGGGGGGAAGTAAGAATGATAGTTGAACAACAGCTTTCAGAGAGTGGACTGCTATAAAGAAACAGATTTTCTACCTTATTTACAAATGCATTCAAGAACACTCGAGATTGAAGAACTGCCTAGAGAAGTGGTTCAAAATAGGGTGTCTTTAGAAAGAATCTGATGAAGTTGATAAAACAAAGTTAATCAATAATTTCATTAGTCCTGTTGAACTAACAGTCCAATGATATCAACAATATTTTTTTGAAAATAATTTTTTCTGTGTCCTGTACAGTTTGAGGCTAACAATCGGTTTGCCATTGAAAGGTTATCGCCACGGTTTTAAGGTTTAAGATCGAATCGAGTTAGTAGCCGTATATCGAGTAGTGTAGAGGTCGTCTGACACAAACGAGTTGTTGACAAGATCTCAAGTAGCCGAGACTACCGCCACAACACGCTGCTGCTGTGGCCAGAACTGCGGCTGTGGGAACCTGGAGTCTGGAGTGGAGGCGGCGACACTGGCCAGACCCTCGCTCGCACTTCACCGCCGATCGATATATCGCTTGTTTTACATTTCGACTTGTTCCGACCGGTTTCGCACGAAAAGTGGGTTTTCTCATTACGTCCGGCGGTCAGGTAAGGCACACATTTCATGGCGGCCACAAAGACAGCGAGTAATGTAGCAACAATCTCACGTATTATCGGCAGCGCGGCACGCAGCACTCCAATACACTCTCGATTTGATTAAACAGATAAACATCTCAATAAAAACAGTGGTCGGATTGTCGGGGCCGGGTTGTAGCTGCGAGGGGCCGAGGGGCGGGCCGGCGGCGTCACGAAGCGATTCCGGGACGGTAGCCCCCCAACCCCCCGCGGCCTGACGGGCGCTCACCGGGTACGAAAACTTGGAAATGGGGAGCAGCGAGGAGCTGATTATGAGCTGTTCAATCGGGCTAACTTTTCAAATACCTGAAATTTCTACCCTTGGTATTGGGTTCATCTATTTTCACCGTAAAAATTATAGAGAAACAAACATTTGTTTCTACCTGTCATAGGACACTGGAATGAGAATTGTCTGGTGCGTTCAGTTAAAAATAACACATAGTAAATATTGAAAAAGATCAATGGTGACAAATCGTAAACGTAGAAATGAAAACAACAATGGGAATGGAAGTAGTGTTGTACGGATTATTATAAAATCACAAATAGAATTTTTTTTGAAGTATTAATTTACTCAAAATAGCTAAGCATCATTAACTATGCACTGTTGAGTGCGTCGGTGTTTCAATGAATACAATACCTATGTGGTAAATGAATTAATTATGAGAAACTTAACCCTCCAACTGGTCATTATAACCTCCTTTACTGGTGAGGTTTTTTTGGCCGCCGCGCAAACATTTAGTACAAACAACATAAAACATATAAATTGGTATATAAAACATACAAATTATATATCAATTTTTTCAGAATGAAATAGGCTATTCAAAACAATATTGTTTTTAGTGTACTTACAAAAATTTATTTTGTTAATCCTCCTATTTTGTAACAATAAAGATTTTTTTTCTTATTATTTTCCTTTTAGAGTATTATCATGGTAAGGTATGTTGTCCATACAACAAAACTAAGATAGCCAAAATAACCACAATTTTATTGGCTTTTTACTGATGTATAACACTTGATTGTTTATATTATAAATAAAATATTACAAAGCAAATATGTGAGGTAAGCACAAACCACATTTTCGCCGCCATATTTTTTTAAATTTTTTATTTTTGATTTTATTAATTTTTTATGATAACATTTTTACTAGAACTATTTATAAATATTAAATATAACTATTTGTTATGTATATAAATAATTATATTTATTTATAATAAATTAATAAAGTTAGGCCTAGGCCTATTCACTCACCTAGGCCTAGGCCTAACTCACAACTTTCATGTTCACTGACAACTTCACTTTGTACTCTGAATCTTCATTTAGAAGGCCCAAATAGCACTATAATTACTCAATTCACTCATTATTACATTGCAAACTAACTATAATTCACTAAAATTTGCATTTCAAGTAATAACATAACCACAAAACAGCGCCGCCCCTACGATACGCGTAAACAAAAACAAACACCAGAAATTCAGTCTTACCAACATACTGATATTTCAACAAATACAGCTGAAAATATGATGACTAGATTGTTTATCTTTTCCTCTTTCATACTATATAAAAAACATCGACATTGACTATAAAATAACGAAGTAAAATGCATTTTACATAGACCTTGCAAATGGATCGCGATCGCGATCCTACCAGTTTAGAACGGCCTAAATGGGTCGCGATCGCGACGTTTACCAGTTGGAGGGTTAAATATATTCATCCATGATCATGAGAAATAAATACAGAAGCTTGCCATGGTTGCAATTAGGTCGATAAATCATTGTAGTCTACAAAAATTATTTAAGGTTGAAAAAATACGGCTGTAAGGTTCACAGAGTTTGCTGTATATAGTCTACACATGTTTTCTACGATTACAAAAATTTAACAAAAATGCAAGACGAAGATATTGGAAGGAAGTACGGTTTTGAACGCTACTGTACTGGCCATAAACGCCAAGCACGAGTCCGAGCGACGTCCCCCATAAATACGCGGGGAAGCTACGCCCCCGCCGCCGCCGCCCCCGCCCTCGCCCTCTCGCAGCTTTGCTCAAATTGTAATTAACTCGGGTAAGGCAATTAAGCAGGTCTGTTATTATGTCTGATGAAGTGGAGTCCGTATATGTTGTGGGGTCAAATGTTACCGCCGCTCCCACCGCTACCAATCGACACCGGAGTGCAGCACTGTGGCAGGTGCAAAAAAAGTCATCAACAGGTAATAAGGGTGAACTGCACGGTGATGTAGTAACACAACAAGTGATGCGGTCCACAGTGATGGCATGAATGTGATATTTATTAAATGAGAGAGATTCGTTAATATATCTTCAATTTCGTTCCACTTTTTAGATACTGTACATTAAATATGACATCAAAGATTTTGGTTTTAATTTTTCAAGCATTCTGGAATTGAGATAGTTTTCAGATGTAAAGAACATTATCGTGTCCAATACCTCTGTCAGTTTATTTTCTTCTTCCCATCGTTAAATTAACATACTTATTTTAGCTTTAATGTGTTTTACTGCTCTGCATATGTTTTGGTAGATTTAAATACTTTTAAATTCATTGTTCGGTCTAACCATCTATAAAATTTTGACATGATTGAAGAGCAAAAATGTCTTGTGAGTTAAATCTACTTGTCAGAAAATTCACAGAAAGTTTGTTTAACCATCCATGAAACCAAAAAATACAAACACGCGAACATTAACGTCACAAAATGTTAAGACAATTGTTGCACAATCACGACTCAGGCACAAGCGCAACTGTGAACTAGAGTCGAAAAATTACTAGTGTTTTACGTTGAGGCCTACAACTTTTAGGCTCGGTTTCATCTCAATTCACAATCGGCAGTCAGTCTCATATAATAAGGGGATGCATCAGGAAGTGCAATTGTGGGTAACAGTTATGTAGGCAGGCAGGAGTGCCATTAGACTGTCGTGGGCAGGGGCGACACGGCCTTAGGCTCAACAATCAGCTGTTCCATCTCCGCTCATTTTTCAACATGTTGATGCAGTTCTACCAACCATTCATCATACTTGAGCCAACTTTGTACAATGACTTCCGGGAGAAAAACATAGGTAATTTACTTTCAAATTTTAAAGGGTAAAAGCCATTGACAGTTAGCTTAGAGCAGTTTGTTTGGAAACTATTTTTATTGACTACATTTTTTAGCTGAGAGATGCTTTAAATTCTTGTTATATGATTGGTAATCAAATGCCGTAATACTGTTAACATAAACCATATAGCACTATCTATTTATGTCTGAGGATAACAAACAGAAAAATCCAACTTCCTTACCGGCTTCAAGCAATTGTCAAGTTGCTTTCATCATCATTTTTTGTAAGATGATTATGTTAACTATGTAATTAGATGTAACATAAACTTGTTAACGGATCAAGTTGGATTAAAACTGCGTTTGTGGGCTTAAAAACAAAACCATTTCGATTGGGTTGGAGAATGGTTTGGTATCCATACCTTTTGGCAAACTCGCACCCCCAGATATGAAGACCTAAATCTGCCCATGGCTTTCATGTGGCTATATAATTTAAAATCTGAGTAGTTATTTCCTAATAAAGAAGATAATGTGCTTCAAAAGTAAATATTGTATATTATTTGCCTGGCATCTTAGACGTTCATCGAAGAACAAATAAATATTTCTAATATGATTCTCGTCATGATTGAGACTGTCAAGTTCTTCTATGGTTAACACATATCCTCAATAGGCTGTCGGTCTAACACAAGTATACAATAGGCTAAGGTCCATTATACATTAAACATTCTATAGGGATTACATATGTAAACAGATTCCAAACGTACACATATAACGGGTTAATAACGTTGTTTTGAATTACGGGGAATAAGTAACCCTAGCATTGCATTGATGAAAAATCTGCACAACGATTGCTGTTGACAATTCGGTTGTTAAATTCATTAACTATCCATTTTTTGATAAGAATACATGTCAAAAAGGGCGTGATTTATAAAAAAACTAGTAACTTGCATAAACGCTAAGTTTTTATGATGCCTTATGTGCCTTTCACTTCAGAGATTTAGAAATTAATAATTTTGGAGGTAAACACATTGTAAGAAACTTACTGAAAATATTTTTAAAATTGTTATATAATATTTTCGAAAGGTTCTTCCGAAGTTGTCAAGTCCCTGTTCGAGCGAGTACAATGTTTTACGGTAACACTGTACGGACGGGTGTGTATATTTCTTCCCTCGTAATTCCTTCCCTCTTATTTGGCACTGTTTATTTCTTCCCTCCACTAAAATTATAAGTGTATATTACTTCACTCTACTAGGCAACTGTTTATTTCTTCCCTCTGGTACACTCCAAACTAAAAACGTAGACTTAGTCTAGAGAAAACTCAGGGACAAAATTACAGAGGGAACAAATAAACACTCTAAAATATAATTCACTAAACAGTTTGTTTATTTCTTCCCTCTAAGAGTCAAGTGTATATTTGTTCCCTCTGAGTGGCGAGTGTATATTTCTTCCCTCTGGCACGGTCAGCGCACCAAACAATAGACCTCGAGCAGGCCACGACGGTGTCTGCCGCCGCCACCGCTCGCTCCTTCCCGAACCGACGGTAACGGATTTTCTTTGTGGTAATGCAAGCATAGAAAGGTTGGCTAGTTATCAATATATGAACACTAGGTAACTGGATATGATCCACTGAAAAGTCAAGCTAAAAAAAGGTTGGTTAGTTCGTTAATTCCTCTATAAGACGAGTTAATTCGCCCCGCTCACTCAGCCCCACCCACGACGAGCTTGTTAGCTTCATACACAGTTTCTTATTGAAGTCATTCTGCGCATTACTAAACTAGTGAGCCGCAATAAAATTCCCATAAGAAATGCATTGAAATCTGTTTGAGTGTGTATATTACTTCCCTCATAATTTCTTCAGTAGTGCTTAAGTTGTTTGTTTTTAACCAATGTCTATGCGTTAGGCATAGAGTAGGTACTATATAGTAAAATTATTTCTTGCCTACCGTGATATAATACACGAAATACAATTTGTTATTTCAAAAATATGTAAAAAAACATACACATCTATATTTTTATGGACTAATAACAATAAAAAGAGGTTTTTATGGCGTAATTAAAATAACTAGGGATCGCCCACTGGTCGAAATTCAATCAATAGTTCAGTTGATCATAAACCAATTGGTTTAAAATGTTTTATTGCGGAAACATCTGTTCTTCCTGATTTGCTAGCTGTTATTACCAACAGCTGTCTAATGATTCGGTCAATAATTATCCTTCTCCTATTAACATTGAAACTTTGAAAGCTTGTAGGGCTCAGCCGGGGCCTACGAAAAATAACGGGCCTGCATGCATGCATACACGTTTGGACCGGATGCGGTCCATTTAAAAGCATTGCAATAGCTTGACTTCGCTATAGTTTTTGCGTGTACTTTTAAATGTAATTCAATGAAGTCTTAAGTGTTGCATATCATTCTAATCGTCATTAAATTACAAATTGAACGATGCTAATAAAATTATGCTTTGCAAAACTTAAAACACATTCTTTGGGTAAAACAAAAATTTCAATTTATACCACTGTAGGGCGTATTGTATTTTTTGTGAAGAGTTTTCTTCTGATGTTTTCAAAGATATTTCTGGGAATAAGACATGGAATAAACGTATTAAATTAGTAGATTGCCGATTAGTCTTTTTATTTTCGTTAAAAACAAGTTAAATTTTATATTTCACCTTCTAAAAAATCATCATTAGCAATGAAATATAATTTTATGTCAACAGCTGCTAAGTGTAAACAAAACAATAAATTGAATACAATTTTTCACTTTATATCAAAATAAATTTCTAAGAATATTTTTGAATTTTGCAGTTATGGTATAATTTTGTTTCTTATTTTATTTAAATTAGAATATAAAAGTCTTGTCGAATAACCTATAATCTAATTCCTAAGATGTGGAAAATAAGTGAGGGATGTCACGTTTTCACAATGTTATCTTATGGAAACTTGTGCTGCAGATCGGCCGCATTTAGTCACGTGACTTTGGTGGTGGGGGAAGTATACAGGCCCGTTAGATATCATAGGCCCCCGCTCAGCCCTGGAAGCCGATGTGAATTAATGGGATTCTGCTCATCTACAGGCAACTAAGTACCTTTCATCGCGGAATGCGCGAATTTCTCCTTCTATGCACACAAGCTGAGAAAAAAAGGAGGAAATGAAACATGCTTGCCTATTAATATATAGTTTATGGAAGTTCTCATTATGATTAAAATAGACACATCCAGTCCAAAAGAAAATGGATTTTTTTTTATTTATTTATTTGGCTTCATGGCATAAAAAACTATATACCAATAAACGATCACCTGGGTGGCAAAAGTTGACAAATTTAAAAAGCAACATAGCAAACAGTTCGTGGCAAAGTGTATGTTAATAATACTAACGCACAGAAACTAACTCTGAAATAAGGTTGAAATAAATAAAAAACGCATCTCAATAAATAGCCTACCCCTTTGTATAGTAAGGAGTGAAATAATTGTAAGCCATCTAGTTGTTTACTACTTCCAAGAGTTAATAAAATGAATAATAACATAATGCAAACTTAAGTATCTGTATTAATATATTGTGTGGGTTGGGTCTTACAACATTATTGACATGTATATTTGTTTTTGAAAATTTTTTAAAAGTTATGTTGCCTTATTCTTATTTCCCGTTTATTTCCACACACACATATAAGCGTAGGCTACTCAATACTGCAACCACGTGTCTCTAATTGAAAACGTGAGTGAGACTTTGATAGCTGTTGTCAGTCCGTCAGTTGTTTAGCAAATCTTTTTCTTTTAGCGAATTTCCCATAGGGAATAAGCTATTAATTTTTATTTCCACCACTGGATTTAGCTCAAAAAAACACACAATTTAGTATTTTGAAGCTTTGCTCTATCTCCATTGGTTACCGAGATATTAAAAAGTCTAAAGACAGTACATTGTATTTTGAGGCTCCAATGTTAATCATATGGAGAACAAGGATGTGTCAATACTTCACTTACTAACCAATATTTTTTTATGAAACTTAGTATTTAGCTTCATTTGGTTGAGATTCATCTATTTGTGATAAAATATCTTGGGGTGTGTGCTTTTCATGGCAGCAAACCTGCATACTCTTTTCCCATGTTAATCGTATGGAAAATAGGCAAACTCCTTTAGCAATGGACAGATATTGATGAAATTTAGTGTATGGCTTCATATGGTCGAAATAAATTTTTTTTATGCTAAAAACCTACTTTTAGTATTCCCCATGGCAGCATACCTGCATACTCTTTCCCTATATATATCATAAGGAGAGTAGACATTTATTTCCTTATTTATGAGCATGTGAAGAAATTTTGTTTCCAGGTTTATCTGGTAAAAATTAATATTACTAATTTGGAAATTCGCTGAGTACGCAGGTCTGCTGCGACGGGGGGTATTATTTGTACTCCATAGGAACAATTTTGATCATTTAAAAATTTCAATGAATTGTTTTAACGAAATTAGTTGTTTCAACAGTTGTAAAACCTGTTTAAGTTTTATTTTAAACCTCGTCAAATATCGTCTTGTGGCTTGCTCCAGCTTCCCGACACCTCAAAAATATTTTCTCCCTCAACTCCATAACTTTAACAAAATTAAAATCGGCCTCATGATTGTGGTTGTTCACTGTCACTACAAATTTGTCCACAGTCCTTTCTTCCACAAGTAAAGGCATACTTGCCCGGGCACGACAATGTTTCTCGCGACACTTGAGATAAACGAGGCGATGTTGGTTATTACAATCATTTGCAAACCAATAATATCCCTCATTGGTATGGAATAAACTGTGATTTTTCCGTTTAGCACTTATTTCTACAATTCTATTCATACCCTAACACTCTTACCTAACAATTTACTATTAAGATAACAGAACAACAATGATTAAAACTTAAAACGCAATATCACTAATCTAACACTTGTAAGCATAAAAATACAACCCAAATTCTTCAATGTCCACAACCCTCACTACTCAAAGTCTTTAGACCAACTAAATGACTGTCACACTTACTACGTATTACATTTGCATTTCGAAATATTTGTAGTGGGGGATTTTTTTAACCAATAGTTCTCTCGGAAAGTACAGGGTGGACATTCTTTGGTTCTGGGACCTCCACGAGCGAATCCCAAGCAGGGTGGAATGTGACGGGCGTGCATCATTTGCGCATCATGCGGAGAGCCAGGTAGAAGGGATGCTTGTTTTGCGCATCGAGCTCCAGGGGGCTCTCAGTTATATGCATCGTTTGCGCACTGCAGAGTGGTGGAAGCGGCATTATTTTTATTTACAAAGTTATTGAAAACTCATGTCCGTGTTCAAATGGTCTTTTGAATGATTAAACGTGTTTTGCATAAGACATATAAGTTTAAAAATTAGCAAAACAAAATTAAACATAGACAGAAAATAGACAGATAGACAGAAAAAAACAAAAAATAACAAACCCCTAACTGAACACTGAATCTAAGAGCTCCTTAAAGGTATAACTCTGGTGGGTCACTGACGCCGACTAGGGGGTTTGAGAACGAAAGTGAACTAGTTTGCTCTTTACTTGGAATGTCTAAAATTCCAGGGGTGGGTGCCCAATGTCCGCAGGTCAGCGCCCCTTGCGCGAAGGATTTGATATGCGCACTCGATACACATGTGTTGCCGTCCAGTGGTATGTGTGGGGGACGACTGTTTGCGAATTGTTGTCGACAGGCTGAGGCTACCTGGACGGGAGATGCGCAAATGATGCAAGAGGATTAGGCGACCCTTCGAAATATTTTACAGAAGGATTAAAAAGTGCGCAAATGATGAACGACCGAATGTGACTCATCGCAAAAGAACCCGCCCCCTCAGAAACTTGCTTTGGTATTTCCCTTCCTCTCTTATTATATAATTGGAAAACCCAAATAAAATTTTTACCGATTACGTTTCGCAATAATCACAATGCTGAAATTTACAATTTTATGGTACACCAGTTTTAGAAGGCCTATTTAGGCATATATTTTCCAGTTGGCACTGAGACATCAGTGTGATTGTAGGTTTAATCTGAAGTTTAAGCATATCCCTTCGCGAAGCATTCTTAATCTATTGTCAATTGTGTTTTTACTTTCTCCCCCTATACCATAGTATATGGAGAAAGTATTGTTTTCGTCAAAATTTTCGAATTTGAGTTGTTGGTGGATTTATCCATTATGGTTCCCCCTGAGTCCAAAAAAGTGGTTTTCGGAGTGATGTCTGTGTGTGTGTGTGTGTGTGTGTGTGTGTATGTGTGTCAGGATGTAAACAGAGCTAGAGAATGCCCTAATGGTCCGATTTTAATGAAATTTGGTATATAGGTCCAAATCCACGATAATTCCAGGCGTTTTTTTCATTTTTTTGAATTTTTGATTTTTAAGGGTATTTTACCCCCCAAAACCCTCAAAAATCGTAAAAAATCCAAATTTCTCAAAAACGGCTCTAACGATTTTGATTAAAATTTTGTGGTTTATTAAGCTTAAAATGGTGGATAAAATGACACCACCCGCATCTCCGAGAAAATGCGCGTTCAAAAGTTATGGAGTAAAAAGTGGTTAAAACAATCCAGTTTTTTTATTTTTAAAATAGCTGTTGTCTCAAAATAAATTTTACTTATCACCATTAAATCAAGCTCAAAAAACTAAATAATCCAGAACTTTAAATTATTGCTCTACGTCAAGTGGTTGAGGAGAAAATACAATTTTTCGTTTAGCGGTAAACGCAGTACGTTGTTAAAAGTCACAGATGCGCGTAGGGTCAAGCTCGCGCTGCTCAGCTGGTAGCTATCCGACAGAGTCATCTAGACATTTATGTTTAAAGCTTTTAACACATGTTTTTATATTGTTGGGAGAAAGTATGTGTCAGTCATCTGATACCGTTTATTTTATAAAGCGATTATGTAACAAGTGATCTAAGATTATTCCCCCTTCTTTCTCGTACTAAAATATTACTTTACGTCAAAATATTACTTTACGTACGTCTTAACATTAATGGCAAAAAGATTTCTTGCTCTTAACCATTCTTATGGGAAAAACCACGCACTTCAACCACCATTATAAAAGAGTTTCTGAAGAGTAGCTGAAAAAACCTGACTCAACTAACTGCCAAAGCACGAACCCGTGCTCCAGCATAAATATGTGTTTTTTCCATTGGAGCCAGTAAATGAATTACTAAATGATACAATAATCGAATAAATTTATCAGTTTTCATTTTTGGTAGGTCTTATTTATAATGGTGATTTTGACTACGGTACTTAGTTAATAAAAGTAAAAGAAAAAACATATATAAGCAATTTATGAAATTGCAATTAAATTTTAACACAAAAGAATTAGCAACAATAATGAAATTAGCTGGTAATCAATGAGGTTACATCTACGTGTTAGTTTCAACAAACTCATACCAGAGTTCATAAGAGTGCATCTTAGGCTTACATTAAATATAGGCAAGTGAGCGGAGAGAACGAGTTGGTTTTGGAAGAAAAATGCCTTTTGAGCTTTGTATGTTAGCGTACAGTCAGATTTAGCATACAGATTTTTATATTCATATTTATAGACTATTTATAACAGTACTTGGCTGACGAGCATTTGCTCGATAAACTAAAATGTCAAGTGAAAAAGGCTTTTTTCTTGTTCGCAAGACGAGCTCGTTTGCTCCGCTCACTTGCCTTTCTGACTGTTTTAGCCAGCAATCTACGGCTCTGCCTACGGATGCTGCACAAGTTGAACCACAAGTTGTATCTGTAACACGTGGATTCTAGTTTTTTTTGTTAACAGTATAATTGTTAATAATTTTTTTTAAATTCAATTTCAATTTTCAAAATTGATTGGAAGAAAAAGATGAAGGAAGAAGAAAAGTGCTTTATTCAGACTCCTAAAATTCGCATTTATTAACTTAGTCAACTTATTGATTATTCCTAAAGAATATGTGAAATAGTTCAGGCCATTTATTAAGCACTAAGACTATAGTAAGTTGACTGTTGGCCGGATCGTACTTCAAATTGATTAGTTGTATTTATACTTTTACATAAACTTTTATTTATCAAAACATTCATAATCACCAGTATAAAGTAGGCTACGAATTCAAACATGACCAATTGTTTTTATTATAGTACCATTTATAATAATTTAGAAACTGGTTGCAATGGGGATCCATATGTTTATACTGGAAAACGTGGTTAGCACTTTGACAGTTAGGTCAGCAGTTTTCATTATTTCTTTGTTTTAATTTTTTTTAACTCCATAAGGCCAATGTTAAAATTATTAGAATTCTAATTAAATATTACAACGGAATAAGATTTTTCCTGGTATAGAGACCTGTATTTTTATTATTTTTATTCCAGAAGTAAGTTATTTGCAAAGTTTGAAGTCGTTCGTTAGAAATGTTTGTGGTTTTTTTTGTTTTTTTTTTTTTTTGTGTTCGCGCAACAAGTTTGCCACAAATCGGCCAGTACGGACGCGGCAACTGAACATTTTATTCGCTTAAACAGAGAGGACTTTTTTACTAATCCCACAGAATTATGCACTGGACTGAATTCCACTGTTAGGCCAAATTTTCCTGGCTTTGAATAATTTCTTTGTCCATTGTAATTTTAAATGAGTTCTCTGATTTTAACTGTATGTATTATGAAAGTGTACCAAATGCTGTCAAAATGTTATTGTGAACTGAATGATTTATGTGTTGGATTAAATAATAATTCGCATATTTGCCACATGATCTACAACTTTGTGTATCAATGAAAGTAATTTCAAGTGGGTTCTCTGATTTTACTTGTGTGTAGGAATATAGAAAATATGAAAGTGTACCAAATCCTGTTAAAATTATATTGTAACGCTACCGAACCCAATTATTTATGTGTTGGCTTAAGTAATAATTCGTATATTTGTCGCATTTTATACAACTTTACAATCGACATTGAGGATATGTTCTACAGCCCTCAAAATATTCCGGCTGTCGAATTTTTTTTACGGAAGACTATATAAGTTAAAACTGTTTGCAAATATTTGTGAGAAGTCTGTTCTCCTTTTTATAATCATACTGTTGACACTTCTGGCAAATAAATAGTAGTTTCTAGTTAGTTATTTTTTATTAGGCCTATTACAGGTATTATTTCTACTGGAAATTTTAAAGGAGGAAATGGGAAAAAATTGTTTTTAAAAATAGGGACAGAAGTTAATGAATGTCGAGATAAACAGCAAACGTTGAAAAGTACAGTTAAATGCTTATATATTTATTTATTTTTAACAGACGCATTAGTGGATCGTAACCAGTTACTTAGTGTACATAAATGGATTGTAACTAGCCGACTTGTATATGCGTGAATTACCACAAAGTAGAGGATTTTTAAGCTGTTCATTTAAACTGTCCGTAGCGGCCAGGATATGAGGAGCGGTGGCGGCGCAGACACCGTCGTGGCCGGCTCGAGGTCTATTGTTTGGTGCGCTGACTGTGCCAGAGGGAAGAAATATACACTCGCCACTCAGAGGGAACAAATATACACTTGGCTCCCAGAGGGAAGAAATAAACAAACTGTTTAGTGAATTATATTTTAGAGTGTTTATTTGTTCCCTCTGTAATTTTGTCCCTGAGTTTTCTCTAGACTAAGTCTACGTTTTTAGTTTGGAGTGTACCAGAGGGAAGAAATAAACAGTTGCCTAGTAGAGGGAAGTAATATACACTTATAATTTTAGTGGAGGGAAGAAATAAACAGTGCCAAATAAGAGGAAAGGAATTACGAGGGAAGAAATAAACCCTCCCGTACGGACTGCAGCACGGGAATGTACGTAGTTTATATTTGACAAATGTCGCGGCGTCGTCAGCACTATAACATTTATGTTTTTGCCGCTGCTGCACTCTCTCTTCTGTTTCTTTTCAGATCTTGTCTTTATCCTTATTTATTGTTCCGATCTGCGATGCGACACATTACCTTTTTTGTCCGGTGGCCGCTACGTACGTCGGTCGGTACTCCGTGAAGACACGCTTTCTATTCTCTCACATCACTCTTTTATATAAATTTCGCATATGAAACTCCTTCTCTGAGGTTTTACTTGTATCCGTTTTATCTTGTATATATGTGTAGGCAGAACAAGTTGCTGTGAAGAAAAATTAAAGTATAACAGTTCAGTTAATTAGGCCTACATTTAATTATAAACACTTTTTTTAGTACACAAAATCGCCTATCGTCGGTTTTCTCTCTTTGGGCCTGATAATTATCGGTGTGTCCGATCGAAATCGATTGCCATTATCCATCTTTCCATATATTTACCGTCTGTATTCTTAGCAGTATAAGTGTAAATATATTTTTGAGTGTTGTAGACGTTTGTTTTTCATTTCAGATTTAACTCATATTAGTGTAGGATAGTACGATAGAAATATGCTTTACAAAAGTCTTGGGTGGCAATTTTAAAATAACCAGCATCTTATGAAACTTACGTTAACCAAGCAGAACTAGCAGTGCTAGTCCTTATAGCAAAACTAGCATAGTCCGCCTCCCCTATATCACCTATTTGTTTAATTTGTGGGTTTGAAAGTGTCTAAACTGATAAATCAAG
Organism: Neoaliturus tenellus; assembly: GCA_030545055.2. Taxonomy (NCBI): domain Eukaryota; kingdom Metazoa; phylum Arthropoda; class Insecta; order Hemiptera; family Cicadellidae; genus Neoaliturus; species Neoaliturus tenellus. The sequence goes on along the minus strand of CM061531.1, from coordinate 56,906,452 downwards.
TATCAGTAGTAATGCATTTGTAAAATTTCTTACCAAATATTACAAATCAAAGGTTTAAACTAATTTATTCATTTTTGCCTCCAGGATTGATGATTAAACTAATGATGACAATGGGAGATGATTAAACTGATGATCAAAAACTGATGTTTAAACTAAGCTTGCTTGGTCTTGTTTGGTCTTTCTACCTCTGTGGCAACTTATCACGTTATGATAACCTTATAATAAGCTTATATTAAACCTGGATAATATTATCAATAAGCCCTGGTTTAGATGCTGTATAACGTCCACCTGTTTTAAAATAGACTCATTTATTAATGACACAACAATAAATAAATAATCTCCAAACCACTGTCCACTGTCCGCCGCGCTGCGCTGTTGCTGCGCGACTCGCGAGCGACATCAGCCTGCTCGGCCGTCGCAGTCTCTGCGCCGCCGCCGCCGCCGCCAGATTCCTCAGCCAAGGCCGAGCCACAAAACATCCAATTAATGAACCATACAACCCTCATTCATGACCGCATCGACGCCTTTTAATGTCGCTACATTTTATTGTGTCACTGCGTCCGCACATCGGTGCAATCTCTGGCTGTAATCTGCATGTAATTGTGTTCTGTATAAAATGTTGATGTTGGATTTTTTAAATTAATACTGTTTCAAAATTAATGTTTAATAGAAATATTGTTTCATGTAGTAAATACAATTTTTTAACTAACTGTCCGTTAGTAATACACGTTTTACAGTATAAGGAATGTTTATTTGTAATTAGTTGCACGAAAAAGAGATACAGTATAGACTTTTTTTACTGAATATTTTATCTCAACGATTTTACATAATGTAATCATACTAGATATATAAAATATGACTATATAAAAAAAAATTAAATACTGTGCCGACCATTTCAAACAAACAGGTGAGATAGCTATCAGTTTCTCTCTATAAAATGCCCTTTCATCTTATTACAATAATAATATTAGTAATTTTTATCCTGGCGTTTCGTAATTGTTGTCTAAATTATGAAAGGGTTTCAAATTTAATGACATATAGCCAGGGAAGGAAAGAAATTCCTTCTATGTGGCTTATAGATTATTTATTTATTTATTTTAACTCAAATCGGTTATTTGAATAATTAATAATATTATATGCTTATTAAACTATAAATTCCTCATATTATTTTCAGGAAATGAATCTTTTACACTTCTAGACTTCATAATAATTACAAACTACGAGCAATTCTGTTTCTGCGCATTAAAAGCTCCCCACATCATATCAGATAATTTATGCGGCGATCTCTTTTAAGCGACCGCGCTGATCACGTGGTATTCACCGTGGCCAATGGGCCGGCAGCGGCAGCCTGACCCAGCGCCCCATCTGCCGCGGCGGCGCACTCCACGAACCGATTTGCGGTCGTGTTTTACCCCCGCTTTGATGGATCGCTGTAGCCACTTGTTTTTCTCTGATTGGATTAATGCGCACATGTGGGCCGATTCCCGCGACCGTTTTTTAACAATAATGACTCTATTGTCTGAGCCGGATCAGCTGTGGACATGTGTCGTCGGCCACGACCCCCCCCACCCCCCCGGGGAAACATCCCCCTCCTCGACCCCCGCGGTTGATAAAGTGTGATACAATAAACACGCGGAGGTCAAAGTGGAGTCGGTCGACGATCACATTGATGAATTTGATATAGAGGCTGCGTTATTACTTTAGTGATCACATTATAGGGTGTGGGGTTAAAGAGGTAAAATTTTGTTTTAACGAATATAATCTACTATTTATGACTAGATGAATGATAGTATATTTCAATATTAGGGCCTGAAGTAACATTTCTCGTCAGAGAACAAGTTTATGTCAGAGGCTGATGAAAACAATCACCTGATTGTCTGCTAATGCTGCAGTTTCAATTTATTACTTATTTAATACGCTAAGGGGTTTCTTTTTATTGGAAACCAACCTACAATTATCAACGGATTTTCAAGTTTTTAGTGAGGTTGCATAGGGCTTGGTTTGTATCCGCCAAAAATTGATGAGAATAGGACTTGAAATAAAAGGGCTACCATAGTTAAAATTTGTAATTTTCCCATTAAAATAACATTGGGATTAGATTGAGCATTTTAAACATCTGTTAATGCGTTACATAAAGCGTCACTTTAGATCCTAGTGATGAAATACTTTTAGAATACAGTATAATATATATCAAATGTATTTATATTTTGATTCTGCTTGGATTCCTTTGGAAAGGTAAATACACATATTTTATTGGATTGGTAATGAATGGCTACAGAAAGAAAAACAACAAATTTCTTGAAAAATCCAAAAATTATTAAACATTAATTTGTTAAGAATTTAGTTAACAGCAGTGGGAAATAAACGTTGTTTCCTGACCACTTCCAAATGGATTAAGGGCAAGTAATGGGGGCATCAACACCCCCGTCACAGGGAAGTCTTCCGTGAACGTGTATTGGGGATCTACAAGCTGATTGTGGGATGACGACGAACTAAGGACTCGAGGAGGTGTTGTGGATGTATTATTCACTGTTGTGTATTGTGTAAAAACCCTGGTGTAACAGTGAGTAGACTTGTTTATCCCTATATAACTTTCCAGGGTGAACTTACAGAAACCTAAATGAATTATTAGAAAAATAATTAATTGTTCAAGACACAACGTTTTTGTTTAGTTAGGGTCTAATATCCTACCACAACACAATAACAATGTAATAAAAACGTTTTAAGTTTTTATCAGTATTCTCCATACCTCTCAAACGAAACATTTTATAGTACCTTTATCATAAAACTGCAGCAACGAGATATACGAGGGTGAATGTAAAATTAAAGAATTTCCATCAATTGGGTTAAACTGGTATGAAATGAAGGCGATTTAGGACAATAAACATTTATGAACGATACATAATTAATATTTATGTTATAATGTTTGGTTTTGGTTCTACATCCAAGAATAAAAAAATTAACCCAGAATTTTTTTACCGAACAATTCAAAATTAAGTGTACAATTAATTACGCCCCTAGCAGAGACCGATCGAGGCGGGTAAGTCGGACAACAATTAATTTGCATTCAGGTTCGATCAGGCGAGTAAATATTCAGTTGAAAAACATTCAGCTTGGCATTATTTATGTTGACTGTAGTCTGGCCAAACAGTTGGAGAGTCTGGACAAACACTGGGGACAAACACTCTTCACTCCTACATTCCTCGTGGCCCGCGCTCGCTCCGCTCTCCTCCACCCAGCACCCAGCACTCAGCCCTCGACACTCATAGCACTCTCGGGTGACATCGTGTCGAGAGTCGGCCGAGCGCTGGAAGAATCTACCGCGGAGAGTGGAAAGTGGAATGCATAGAGTTTGGTTACCCAACTCAATTATCCTGAGAGATCGGTTGAAACCTATAAAGTGATTGTTTGTTGGATACTGTACATTTTTGGTAATTTTAAAGAAACTAATCCATATGCTGATATTGTTTTATACTGATATAAAAACGTTTTAATTTATCGGTTGAAGTTTTGAAGAAAGACAGATTAAGTGATCCAGCAGCACATGGACGTATTTATGCACTAGATTCTAACCGACAATTGTTAAATGAACAGCAACAGAAAACAAACAAAATAAAGACACCAAAGGTGTAAAGAAAAAGACTTATGAATGGGTGGGGTGATGAAAGGGAATTATTGCTACAGTATAATTAAAGAAAACACGTTGGACTGTACACACCTATGAATTTAGGACAGAGAATGAAAGGTAAACACTGTTATTTAATTTATCCTAAAGGACTGTGAGGTTCGACGAACAAAGGAGAAATGTATATTAAATAAAAGAAGAAAGGAAAAGAAAATTAAAGAAAAGAAAAGAAAGATAAGGCATGAGAATGAAAGGAAAGGAATGGAAAAAAGAAAAGGAAATGGAAGGAAAGGAAAGTAAAATAAAGGAAAGGAAAAGAAGGAAAATGAAAGGAAAAAGGAGGTGAAAGAAAAAACGCATGACAATATGCTCAGTAGAATATATATATCGTTAGGGGTGTGACGTACCTTGGTCGCAGAGGATGCCGCCCCAGTTGGTGTCGCAGATGCACTGCCACGACGAACCGTTGCAGTATCCATGCTTGCAGCCGGGATACGGGGTGCACTGGTCGCAGAACTCACCCTGCCAGCCCGGCCGGCACCTACAACACACACGAGAACACACCGTCAGCCACTAGCCGGTAATGGTGCATTGACATATTTGTCTTCAGATATGCCAAGAAGGAGCGTCCACGTGAAAATCAATCAAATAACATATCATCAGTCAAAAAAATAGTATTAATATTAAATATAATATTAATACTATTTTATATTATTATCAAATTTTGATCGACATAGTGCAAACTGGAGTACAGGGTAATTGTTTACAGAAGCAGTTCTCAATTAGGTTGTCATTTGCTCCGTTGTTTTTACAATTGCGGCATTATCCGTCCAGGGGTCTGAATACTTGGGATTAGATAAGGCATCTCTACTACAAATATTCTTTATTTTAACTTATTACATTTGTTTACCAAAATAATTTGTTAGTAAAAATAATATCACAAAACTGTGTCAAATTAAAAATTTTAAGTTTTGTCTAGGGTTTGTTGGATCGACTCATCCCACTGAGATTGTAAACACATTTTCATCCTCAACTGTTCAAATTAAATAATTTCATTTCAGCAGTTAACGATGACGAGATCAAACTCTTTAATTACCCTTACAAGATTTTTGTTAGTATTCAAGCCAGGGGAATGCAATTAAAATGATGCAACAATAAATACTGCTCTGAAGTCACAGCCATGAAGGAGACCGAGATAATAAATTTATTAATGACGCGAACATTACATTGGTCATACGACCGGTTCTGTCTTCGGATCATCTCCGAATATAATTGAAACCGATTCGATTGGTGCCGGTCGCCGATGCAGCGGTTATTTGTTTCAGCTGGCTCTAATAAGTCAGCGGCCGGGGAAATATGTTTGAAAGCCGAGTCGCATCGCTTGTTTGTTCCCGTTTATTTATGGTAGCCACTCTACAAACCGCGTCGTGCTCGGGGAATTGTTCCAATTACAAGGCAACAGATAACACTCCTTTTTGGGATTTACTTTTATTCACCTCATTAAACGACTCGGCGCTGTAGAACTCAGTGGAGTTATAGGCTAACAAAGAGGCGAACGTCTCAGTAGGGCAACGACGAGGTGCTCGCCTTCTAATTAATGGAGAAGCACTCTCAATGGGCTTCTAGGTAAAATCATTCCGCTCTCTGGGATTTCTCAGAGTTGACTTAATTTTGAGTTAACTTAAAACATATATCGATTTTACAAATTAGTTTGTTCTGTTGAAAAGTGACGAAAATTACAGAACCTCCCCCCCCCCATCTCCCACCGATACATTAAATGACTTTCACTTTAATGCAGTAGGTAACATCGATGAGGGTTATCTAAATCATAGTAGGAGCCAGTTTTGTTTTAATAAAACAACCGTAGTTTGAGAGAAGCAAATTATGATCTTGGAAGACGATTTATTATTTTATCTGTTCCTTCGTGTTGTTGGTTACCTTACCTGATTAACTATTCAAAAGTATGGTATGAAATTGCAGGTTTTGATAAATAATTTGATTTGCAGATTGTACATACTTATTAAAGTTACAATATTTTCATTTTCAATTTCAAACTTTTCCATTAGTAATAATTTTCCACCCAGCTTCTTCCTTCTTTGATAAGACGCCCTTAAAGTTTGCAGTAAAGAAGCTATAAAAATGTAGTTTATCGCCATGACAAGGATGTTTTTTCCAAACTTGTGGGCGATTATCCGAAGGAATGATGGCCAGAAGTTGGCTTGTCAAAAGAAAGGCGAGCTGATGAGTGACACGGGCTAACAATCTCGTTACCCAGTCGTATTTCCTTCTAGTTAAGACGGTAGGACGTTTATACGTGCGAAATGACAGGAGAAGCTGATGAACCTCGCGCGCCTAACGTTCGTCGTAAACACCTCGGAACGGCGCGGGGGAGACGACAGGTGTGATTGGGGAAAGGTCATCATCAGTGGGGAGACGACAGGTGTGATTGGGGAAAGGTCATCAACAGCGGGGGACGACAGGGGTGATTGGGGAAAGGTTATCAACAGCGGGGAGGGGATAGGTACGATTGGGGAAAATTCATCATCAGTGGGGAATACAACAGGTGCGATTGAAGAAACATTATCATCAGCGGGGAGACGACTGGCGCGATTGGGGAAAATTCATCATCAGTTTGGAATACAACAGGTGCGATTGAAGAACCGTTATCGTTAGCGGGGCGACGACTGGCGCGATTGGGGAAAAGTCATCATCAGTGTGGGAGATGACAGGCGCGATTGGGGAAAATTCATCATCAGGGGGGAATACAACAGGTGCGAATGAAGAAACGTTATCGTTAGCGGGAGAGACGACAGGTGCGATTGGGGAAAAGTCATCATCAGTGGGGAATACAACATCCGCGATTGAAGAAATGTTATCATCAGCGGGGAGACGACCGGTGAGATTGGGGAAAGTTCATCATCAGTGGGGAGTACAACAGGTGCGATTGAAGAAACGTTATCATCAGCGGGGAGACGACAGGTGCGATTGGGGAAAATTCATCATCAGTGGGGAATACAACAGGTACGATTGAAGAACCGTTATCGTTGGCGGGGCGACGACTGGCGCGATTGGGGAAAAGTCATCATCAGTGTGGGAGATGACAGGCGCGATTGGGGAAAATTCACCATCAGTTTGGAATACAACAGGTGCTATTGAAGAAACGTTTTCGTTTGCGGGTAGACGACAGATGCGATTGGGCAAAATTCATCATCAGTGGGGAAGTTAACAGGTGCAATTGAAGAAACGTTATCATCAGCGAGCAGACGACAGTTGCGATTGGGGAAAATTCATCATCAGTTTGGAATACAACAGGTGCGATTGAAGAAACGTTATTGTTAGCGGGGCGACGACTGGCGCGATTGGGGAAAAGTCATTATCAGTGTTTGAGATGACAGGGTCGATTCGGTAAAATTCATCATCAGTTAGGAGACGATAGGTGCGATTGGGGAAAAGTCATCATCAGTTTGGAACACAACAGGTGCGATTGAAGAAACGTTATCGTTAGCGGGGGAGACGACTGGCGCGATTGGGGAAAATTCATCATCATTTAGTGGAGGACACAGCAGGTAAGACTGGAGAAACTCCTCTTTTTAAAGGGGAGTACAGTTAAGAAGGCATCGTAGTGAATTTAGGAGAAAGAATTGACGCTGTACCTAAAATAAAGGAGCATTGTATGTGAAACAACTTTAGTAGTTTCATAAGTTTTACCTGATCTTAAGGTAAGTCATGTTTATCATCAATGTAAAAAATTTATATTTTTATTGAATAGAAAATCTTTTTCACGAATAAATAATGTTACTCATGTTTAAATAAATCCGGTTAGGTTTTTTCAAACTATTTGGTTTGTTGTCTGACTGACCTGCTCTTCTTCTTCTTATTTTTAAATTTAAGACTTTGGAAGTACAAACATAATATGGAAATTCGCTAGTCTACTTATATCTTAGTCTAAAGACTTGGTGGGAGTGGGGGACGGTTGACGGGAGGTCCGCGTAATCGCTGGTGCCGGGGTCTGCACTCGAGGCTGGCTGCCGGGTGCTCCTCTCCAGCGAGTAACTGCACATCTCGTTGAGGGCTCGGTAATGACATTCATCAACCTCTTGGTTTGTCTGCAATCTCATCACTTGCATTTCCTTCCCATCACCGCTCTCTCTTCCCACCGCCACGCCGCGCCACAGTCGCCCGATCATCATTCTGCTCTACTTCGCCCGTCGCGACCGCGCACTTGACAATAGTCTACCGTCAACTACCGAACATTCCCATTAGGATAGCTCGTTAACCAGAAGGCCATAATGACAATGTTTGAATAATCATATATTGAAATGTATAAGCGCAAATTGTCTTTCTCAAAGCCGATTAACTACCTATATAGGCCTACAGTTATTCCAATGAATGTTTTTCCAAATGTCAACTTGTAAAGAAAACAAAAGGAAATATAACTTTTATCCAAACATATAAATTATAATTTCTCTGCTCATTAGGACCAAATTTCAGAAACAAATTTTCAAAAGTGTTTTAGCCTTAACGTGACAAACATAAAATGAATTTTAATACAATATGAAGGTAAACTTCGAACTTCAAAGGTTTCTTGATACTTTCGACAGTGAGCCATCGTTAATGTATTACAGACAACATTTTTACAGAAAATCTTCCGGTCGAATCGGAAGCATAGAGCTTCCATCTTCGAACTCCTTTGATGAATGTTGTGGAGAAACCCGATGATTACGGGGCGATGTTGATGTGGATGGGAGTCGGAGATAATTGGAAACAATAAGTTTGAGGAGAAACGGTGCCATGTGATCGATCGAGGGACAGGCTTCACCTTTATCAGATAACTAATTAGGCGGATAGGAACAGCGGAGTGAAGCAGGTGCGGAATTAGGGAAATGGGAGCATTACCGGGGGAACAATGGAATGGGTCTCATAAGGAGCTGCCACCATTACGGCCTCAGATCAGGCCGACTCTTTAATTGGGATTATTAATCTCACAGACGTGATTCCAATACGGCAGGTCACTTCACCCAGACGCTCTGTCACGCAGACCAGTTCATACGTTACCCGCCGCTGCGACAGCTCTCATTTTCTTATAGCATCGCTCTTCGCTCCGTTCGGACGTTTTTCTCTATCGTTTCAATTACAAGTGTGTTGATGGTAATAGGAAAGCATTCCGACTACAACTTTATATTCTCTGAGCCTTTCCGTCAATGCACTGCCACTACCTGATAAACTTTCAGTTAACTCACTACCAAAAACAAATGTACAAACAAAACATGAAAAATACATAAATATATATATAGAATGACTTTACACCATTCTACTCTTTGAAATGAGTTTCATGGTGTGAAACTCAAACAATTTATCATTTTACTTGGAATATTTAATTGGCTGAACTTAGAAATCAATCAAGATAATGAGTGTTCAGCAGATAATGAGTGCCTGGGTGGCCGTGTTCAGCTTTTCAACAAGGCGGGAATGTTGGAGATTTTAATTAATGAAGGTATGAAACGATCGTAAACGAAGCTATTGGTAGTAATTACAGTGTAGTTGGGAGACAGATTGAGGTACGGTGGGAACAAGCAACGGACCCACCACCCACTATTGCTCCCTCCTCTCACCCTTCCTCTGCACCTCTACTCTATACTGAATCATCTTTTTGCTATCGCAAAACAAAAGGTAGGTCGAAATGAAAATGCAATACGGGGCGATTAAATAAGTGATGATAGCCTGACACCAGTCTCGAAGGATTTTATAGCTTAGTTCAATAAAACTATATCGTTACACAACATTTTTGTTTTGCATGATAGTTTTGGTATGCTAATTGTTTTTGCGAATAATTATTAGTACAATAACTTGGATACTCACTCGCACTCGCCAGGATTGTCGCACTTTCCATGCTGGGGATGACAACCGGACTTGCACACAGCTGGAACATTGCACACACAGAGGTGTTAGACATACAGAAACACAAAATACTGGTATAAATGTAAATGTTCAACTGAGGATTCCAATAATAAAGTTAATGTTCACTTTTCATGATTGAGATATTGACCAAAAATGTTGTAATATATGTTCAATTAATATTTGTTTTTCTGATAGGCCATTAACCCTGAATTAAGTTTTAACCTGTCATATCAACAAAATGAAACACAGTTAACGAAAATTTATAAATAAACGACCTATTCCAATTCAATCGTGGACAGGACGACAAAACTATTTTATAAAACAACTTGTATTTTAAAAGAATCGATAATCACATTTGTTGTGTTGGTCAGACTGTTTCTTACAATCCTGATGTATTTTATACGGTTTGGCTGGTATTTGTTTTGTGAAATGACAATATTAAGAATTAATAATACATTCTGAACTATCCGTTGCAAAACGCGCCTTGTCTCTGGTTTCCCCTTGTGTCTGAAGGACAAGAAAAATTAATTTAGAAAAAAAAATCTTTAACAATGCATAATGGGACAAGTTTTTAATTTTTTTTTTTTAAATTTTGATGCTTTGGATCCGTTTAAAGGTTTTATTGCAGGATCCATAACTGCACTAACTCAATTTTTATATTTTGTTTGTTTATAACCCGTTTTTAAACTGGCCTTCTCAACTATCCCTAAGATGTTTTAGTGTAGGCCTGCCGTTAGGTGTTTCGGAGGACCATACTAGGGTCATCCTTATAATCGTAATTGAAAACTAGGGATTCAATAATTCATAGCCACTCAATATCGAACCGATCCCACAAAAAACTTAATAGACGCAACAATGTTTTCAGAGGCGCCACCGCAGCGCTAGTATCTGAGCCGCAATCGCGTAGTAGCTGCAGTTATCTCCACTCATCTCATCGCAGCTCAATTTGTCCTAGCCAGATGGGCGGATAGCACACCCGGTTGCAGTTACCCTGCGGACACTCGGGGAACTAATAGAATTATACATAGTAGGAGCAGGAGCACCGGCCAGATGAATGAGAGTATCGTGGGGCCCGGTCGGAGCGTGGGGCCCGCGGGCTGTACGCGGTGAATAAACACCTGATATTTATTAGGGCTAATAGACTACCTAAGGACGCCCGCGGGCGACGGGTCGAAGCGGACCGAATCGCGGGCCGAATTTGGCTCGGTGGAGCACGGGAGCTGGTCGAAATGAGGCTGCGGTTTGTAAGAATTCTAGCGGTTCGACTTCAGGATTGGCAGGACTATCGGTTGATAAAGGAATGCGAGTTACTTTATCATAACAAGTACAGAATCACAAATATTTGTTAAAATTTTAAGTAGACCTATACTGTCAGAGAGCTAAATTTTTATTATATTGGATTTGTATACAATTATTGTTTTTTATCAGTTGTTAGTGATGCAAGTCTCTTGGTCTTCATTTTAATTATGAATTCCCATATTGTCTTAAGATGCTCTACTGTACAAAACTGTGTAATGGTGTATGCCAAAATGAAATTACTATTATTAAGGTCTACACCCAATTAATACGGACCGAGTGTAAGATCAAATAGATATTTAGTTTACATAATTACATAGTAACGAAAAGAAATAATAACAGTCTTGATTACTGACGTTGCGATCATAACAGCAGTGTAGTTTAAAGAAACAAACCGTAAATTTTAGTGAGGAAATATTTTGAGATTAAAAATCAACCTTTTCTTTATTGGGAAAATAAGAATATTCTTCCTTCGTATTTTGAGAAAACGCTGGAACAAAATAATTCGCCTCAGTACACAATCTTAATTTGATGTAACATCCTGCTAAATTAATTAAAATTATTTTAATGTTTTTTTAACAGTGTTGAATTTAAAACAGTTTTTTTTATGAGTACAACTGTGATTACAAAAATTGTATACAATATTTTTTAAATGATTTTGTTGCAGTTAAAGAAGATTTAAAAACTATAAAGGTTGTTGTTGTAACTCTTATCGCACGCCACACAAGTGTTCCTTCAGCAACTAAATATTTCACGATGAAGCGAGGGAAGGATTAAGATAATCCGAGCGGTTTGATCGGCAGGGTTGGTTTATTAGTCAATAATTACCAGTTCGGATGGTCGGGGTCGTGAGCGGAGATGGGATGAGCTTGAGCGTGTAACGGCGTGTTTTGGGCGGCGCGGCCACACTGCGTCGTTAGTCACACTACATTCTCCGACGTTTTCATGCTTTAACCTTTTTTGGATATCCTTTTACAACAACTCCTAGCAATAAAACTCCTAAAGCTAAAAAAGAGCCGGAAATGAGCAAAAGTTAGAAAAAAGAAAAACGCATTTTGATGCCTTTGCATTGCCCTTGTACCACTGCTGGGGGAAAATATTAATCGTAATGCGATGTAAACATTTTTATACAAATTAACTGACATAAATAAATAAATAAATAAAAATAAAAAAATTAAAAAACTGTTTTAAACTACACGAATTGGGAATTATAAAATTTAACCACATACATGTAGTATAACTTTTTTATTTTCTGCAATCATTGCGAAAACTTAAAATCCTTTAAAATGATACAGAGATGTTTATGTGGGGATAGCACGTAAATCAAATAAACACCAAGCATTTAAATATTGACCTTGACAAGTTATATCAGTACTGTATGTAATACCGGACAAATATTAATAAGATGCTTCTGTTTATATCCTATATATATATTTTTTATAACACTAAGTTTGCATTCAGAGAAAAATCGCTTGGATCCTAAAACATTCCTGGTGTATCGCAGTATCGCTTTTGAAACCAATATATCCACTCCACATATGCAGGGAACGGTTGGTAAAGAAATTTTCTTTTCAAAACAAAAACCCAATACTCGACATTTTTATCATTTTTGTTTAATGTAAGTTCAACAAATATAATGCAAAAACTTAATTTGGAACGTTTTCAAAGGTTTAACCCTAGAAGCGGCCATTGCCGGATATCCGGCAATTTCATTTTTGCGAAAATCGTCAATTGCCGGATTCCGGCAATATAGGTCAATTTTTGTTCAACTACTCATTACACATGGAAAACGATCAATAAATGTAATAATATTGATACCATTTTAAAGAGGATATTCCAAACTTTCATTTTCGTATATAATCGAACCTTGTAGCATTAAGAGATCGACGCAATTCGTATTATAATTTGAACGAAATTTAGCGCGCGAACCATTTCCGGCTCGAAAATGGCGAAACGTCTAAAAACATATGTTTTTAGAAAATTTTTACTTTTTGTATTATTTTGCTTATCTGAAAGCCGTTGGTATGATTGAAAAGAGCACGAGTTATTCTTTCGTTTCCAGTGATAAACATTTGTCATATGACTTCGGAAAATAGGAAAAATAATTTTTAAAATCAGCTAAATTGTGCGGTGCATGGTTTGGCCAATTTGCCGGAAATACGGCAAATTATAAATCACCTATTAAAACAATTAATAATGAGTTTAGCGTGTTATAAATCATATAATTTTGTTTCTAAGAAAAAGTTATACATATTAGTAGTCATTCCTTCCTCTATGGTGCGTCCGGTGGTCTGTGGAAGAAGACGGAAATAGTTGTATTCCTAGGCCATTCTATCTATTGCCGGTGTGAAGTCTCACGCGTCTCACCCCAAAAGTTTTTAAGGAACCTTAATATTCTTTATATTTTACTTGTATATATGTATATATTCTTGTTCAGGAAGATATGCACTTCAAATAAATGTACCAGTTATCTTATTATTAAATTGTAAGATAATTATATCAGCTTTTAATAACTAAATTAGGGTTTTTGTCAAGAACAAATTATGTTTTCCTACACATGATAAGTAAAAAGAAAAACAGTTATTTTTTGTTCATAAGTGTATTAATACCAAAGAATATATTGTAAAGTTTAGTAAAATAACAAGTTCTTTTTATATTTACCTATACTTTGATATAATTTCTTTGTGTAAAACACACAACCTAAGTTTGTAAATTTTGCCCATTTTACCTATTTTTATCAATAACTTAGGATAAAAGAAATATTTCCAATAAACCAAACACATTTATATGTAGATAAATATATTAAATACAGTTTATTATGCATTATATCGAGTTTAAATTAAATATTGAGTAGTCTAATTAAAACAATTTTCAAAATGATTTATAAAATTGATTGTTTGCATTTTGCTAATAACACACTTGCAGCGATTAGTTTGATTTTATTTGATTTAAATGCAATGTTCTTTCGTGAACAAAATGAGTATGCATATGATAGGGTTATCTTGTAAGGTTAAGTCACAGAGAGGGTTTGAAGTAACTTCTGCAGATTTTGCTGGACTACGGCCTGAGGGGTAGATTTTTGTTCTAAATTCGACCCGTGCATCCATTCACTCAAATGTCTTAAGAATTTTTATTTTTTTTTATTTCCTTATATTTATGTATATTTTCTTGTTCAGAATGATCTGTACTACAAAAATATGTACAATTGATCATATTATCAAGTTGTATAAAAATTATATGAAGCTTTGCGCAACTAAATTAGTTTTTTTGAAAATAAAAATAAAAATTTTAAACACATATAAAGTAAAGAACAAAATTTTGTATGGTACAAAAACGCATTATTTCCAATACATATATTGTACAGTTTAGTAATATTGCACATTTACTGTAATATGTATATATTATTTACTTTATTTTTATCTTTCAAATGTACAGGGCACGTTTGTAAATTTTTTCCATTTTCCGTAATTTACTCTGTAACAGTTGTAAAAAAAATATTTCCAACAAACTAAACATATTTCCACGTAGGGAAATAAATTGCCTATATTTTGTACATCTTAGATTTTCTGTATAGAAATCAGTGTTAAAGTTCTAGCACTCTACTTTTGAAAAATATTTCAAAATTTTTCAAAAAATTTGGGTTTTTCACATTTTGTAAAAAATGTACCAACAGGGATTTTATTTAATTTATTTTATAAATAATCTACGTCTTTTTCCAAACAAAATGAATATGCATATGACTAGGTTATCATTAGTAGTTTTGACACTGTTAATTTTTTTAAAAACCTCTGCAAAATGGCCGAAATTGACTGGCCGCTTAGCGCACACGCACCGATTTGGCCTGGCCGCTCCTAGGGTTAAATCATAACTTGTAGTGTTACAAGTTTGTCCGTAATCTGATTCGATATAAAAACAGCCAGCGCGTATCTCCGCTACATTACAGCGCGGCTGCACTACCTAATTAGCTAGTTTGTAAGCTGGCCGGTTGACTGACCTATCTCGCAGTTGGCGCCCTTCCAGCCGGCGATGCACTCCTTGTCGCCGTTGCGGTCGCAGTTGTAGTGGCCGAACTTGTCGTTCCTGGGCCGGCAGAACTTGGTGCAGGTGGAGTTGAAGTAGTTGAGGTCGCACTGGACGCGCACCCTGTAGATGATCCTGGCCGTGGGTCCCACGTGGTTCAGGGTGTGCCACTCCGCGCTTGGCAGGATGATCCCACTGTAGGACGCCTCCTCGATGGGCTCGTTGCGTTCTGGAACACAAGGTGGAGGGTTACAGGTGGAACCAGCAAAGGTGGCGAAGGGAGAGGAAACAATTCAGCTCTGGAAAAATGGCTATCTAAACCTATCATAGTTTGCTACAAATATATTTCATTACTCAAGGTTAATCGGAGAGGAGATGTCCCATGAAAAACGCTAACCAGATTAATAAATGGTAACTAACTGTAGCAATGATGCTTTGTTTACAATTACAACTGCCAGAAAATTTGGAAGAAATATAGACTTTATAGAAGGAAGGGAAAAGACTTATACGTCGAGGAAATTACCACCTTTGTACAGTCTCGAGTTTGCCAAAACAATTTAATAATGTAAAAATATTTCATTGGGGGCCTATAGAGGTAAAGTTAGGAGCTAGGAGGGAAAGTATTAAAAAGTAAATTAACACACTGAAAGTCATAAAAACTATCCAGGATTTATGTTGTTTAGTATATTATCAAGGGCGTGACAACCATTTCGAAAGCATAAAGGAAACATCGTTTTATGATGTCCAAGATCTGTAATCTGGTCACGTGTTCGGGTGGGTGTAATACTCAGAATATGAAGCCGTAAGCTGTAACAATACATATGGAATACGCTATACTCTGAGTATTCCGTCCATATGAAGATAACAAATATAGATAAAGAAACTTCATGGTAATTGTTTTCCTTTTAAATTAACGACATACCGTAAAACATTATTAAACAACATTAAACACTCTTCAAGTGGTTAGGCCTACATACAAAGTGTAAAATTGTAACAAGATGTGAAGCATTTCAACTCCGTGAGCAAAATCACCGCCAACTTCAAGGTGAACTCGAAACGGTCGAAAAGTGGAAAGATTAATCAGTTGGCTCCATTAGGCGGACGTAATCCCGAGGAGTTCTTAGTCTCAGGTCTTGGCGAGTGTCGCGACCGCAATACACCTAACAGTTTTAATAACTACTGAGCCAATCGGAGGCTCGGATTATGCGCGTCGGTCGCGGAGTGGATGGAGAGATAACGCGCTGTCGCCCGCCACCCAGGTAGCGGCTGACGACGCTCCATACAATAAAAGTAGAACGGAGCGCGGACACGAACTTGTCCCCCGCTCCCCACCGCGGCCGCTTATCTTTACGTCCCGATGCTTTTACTGATGTTTTATTTCACGACATCTAATTTGGAGTAATTCGATGGACCCGGTTTGGGGCCCATTATAAGTGAACCGGGGAGCTACCAGCGCGGCGATGGAGACATAGCGAGGATCGACGAATATGAGGGTTCTGAGCGAAACAAGGTTTTGACTGAAAGGCCGGTGCGTCCGTTGCGGTCTACCGCGCTGCGGTTGTGTTGCGTTACACCCAATTATACACCAGACGCGGCGGATCCTGCACTTGACACCGACGGCGAGGACGACACCTTGATACACGCTTGGAGTCACCCTCGTATCACTTTAATGCGATTGAATTACATAAGAAAATTAAAAAATACACTTCATGGAAGTGTAGAGATTAATTATGGCTGTTTCATTCAGTGTTGGAATATTATAGGTAGTCGTATAAAAGGCTATTTAATGAGAATTTTTACACATATGGTGTTTAAATATTGTTTGGAAATTCGTACAGACTTGTATTACCAATTTGTGAGGCGATGACAGAAGGGAAATCGAGGTTCTATAGAAAATAAATTTCCTCTAAAATATCCTTTTGAAATTTTTCTCTTTGATTTTGGCCATTTCCGGTGACCTTTAGGACTATCTTTCTCATGTTTCCAACAGGCAACTGTGTGCCATATTTTATACTGTAAACAGGTTGTGGTAGTTTGCCCACACGTGTCATCCATAGTATTACTGTATGTCTGATAGTTGTGGGTACACCATGTGTGGAGAGTTGAACAAGGAAATAGTTTTCAAAATGCATGAGGACAGTTGGGAAGAGAAGTCAGCCATGGAAAGAAGTATTTGTTACAATATATCCAGGAGGAGTTGATAGGGAAGTAGTACATGGAATAATATAGAATATTTTTACCATATGAGGGATAGTATGGAAGAGAGGTTGGACATGAGATGGCATAGTAAAGTTGTAATGTCTGGACAATGCTCGGAAGGTGAATCGGACTTGAATTGATGTAAGATATTTACAACTTTGAAGTATGGTATGGAAGAAAAGCCGGAAAAAAATGGCAATCGTAGTAAAGTTGCAATATCTGGATGATTGTGTGAAGAAAAATCCTACTCGTATGAAGAATAGTTGCAATATCTGGATGATGAAGTTCTCTGAAGCTATATCGGGCACGGAATTATGTAGTTAGGCCTAGTTGCAACTTTGAGGATGATTTGAAAGATAAGTCTTAGATGCAATGATGAAGGATATTCGCACGCCGCAGGTGGCGACTGGCGACTGCGGGGGCGGGGGACTGATGAGCGGACATGGAATGACGCTTCGCGATGAAAAGGTAACGGTCGAGCAGAAGTCGAACGCTGGAGCTGCCAACAAGAGACGATTAAGCAGCGTGAATAGCCTCACGTCGGTGTGGCGCATTAGTTCTGGCGTAAACGAGCCGTGATCCTCGCCCGGGGCTCTCCTGCGATACAGATGTACAGCGCGGGCGCACAATGGCGCTACTACACTACCACTACACTCGCTGCTGGATCGTACCACTGGCCACTAGTGGGGGTTTATCGAAAATTGCATCAGTGATTTGAAAAAACATATTTGAATCTGGATAGGCCTACCTAGTAAAAACTGAGTTAAGATGTATAATTTCATTCGACTGTTGTTGAAAGTCGATTGAATCTTTAGCTCTGCCAAATTGCGACAAAGACAATTGACATACTTCTAATTCGATAAAAAAATCATCACGATCAGAAAATCTTATTACTTTTAGCTTTTCACATGCCAGTTCAAAACAGGTTGAACTCGTTTAAATATGAGCTACACCCTATGAAAATAAATCTTCATGTTTAACAACGGTCCGCCGCGGAATACTTTGATATAAGAACTCGCTCTATGCAAATTTTACAATTCCACATCATACATATCGTTATACTTCGAAGTTGTACAACTATTGGAACGAGCTACCGACACTAAAATACCGCCACTCATTTATTATAAATAACGCAAATTAAATTTGCCAAGGAACACGACAGCCAGTTTATTAAGACGGAAGGAGCATGATGGAGAGCGGCGGCCGCGGATGTCGTACAGGACTGACTGATTCTCAACAGTTTATTGCGAGGGGAGTGTAATTATTCTGGGGTGTCATACATTAGAGGATGTATATAAACGTGTTCCGAGGCCGCAACAAGTGGCGCAGGATGGATGAGCCCGCGGACTGAAGCTGCTAATTATTGTGCCGCTGCATCTGCATACTGGGACCGGCCTCTCGTCGCTCCGGCCCAACACCGCGGCAGCAACACGGTGCGCACACCGGGCAAACTGGCCGAATACCAGACTGACACTTGAACACAAAAGTCAAATGACACACTGGACAATGGCTACATTGGCTTATAAACACCGAAGACACGCATAGTAGATACCAATCACACAAATCAAATACCATACTAGACAGCAACTGGCTAGTTGGCCTCTAAACAGAGAGACCGAATATCACGCTAGACATACACTGGTTACATCAGTCCCTATACATAGAACAAAAACGCCTCACTATACAGACATTGGCTGCGTTGGCCCCTAATCACTTGTCAAATAGGATCTGCCAATTGTCGTCAGTGTCACTAGAGTGACATTGGCGACGTTGGCCCATGAACACAAAAACCAAATATTCTACTAGAACGACACTGGTTATGATAGCCCCTAAAAACAGAAGCAAAATACCTCACTAGACATACACTGGCTACATTTGCCAATAAACATTGAAGCCAAATAGCCCCACTAGACAGACATTGACTATGCTGGCCCCTAAACACAGAAGCAAAATACTACAATGGACACTGGCTATATTGGACCCCAAACACAGAATACGCTAAACAACACATCAGACACTTGCTATGTTAGTCTCTCGCTGCCCACCCCCCTCGTGTCTTCCCATCTCATCCGTTCCCATTCTCCTCCAAACCCAAATCGGTGCCATCTCATCCGAATTCCAGAGTGACCCTTATAATCCCCTGCCTCTACCGCGGCGGAGAACAGCGGCGGCGAACCGCGGCGAAGCAACCCCGCCGCTCATATCCCCCTTCTCACCCCCCTCCACGCCGCCACCACTTTTCAACCACCGCACTCTCTCACGGTCAGCCACGAATGACTATTAATTTCCTTAGACTGTTTGTTCGTCAAAGTATGCGTCAAATCTTCCTTTGGATTACATACGCACACCCATGAAATTTCAGTCAATACTATAAAATTAAGGCTTTTAGCAAACAAAATTTAAATAATTCTAAGTGGTAAATGTGGTTGTTAAGCGCTGCAACAATAATCCAGTGGATACGAATGGAAACGTAACAATAGACATATTGTGTTTATTGTATAATGTAACCTAAAACTTAGAACAATCCGATAGTATGTAAATAAATAGGTCTAGAGCAATTTACCCGAATTTATGTAATTGTATAGTAACATACTGATTAACAATTATGAATTTCAATGGTTTGGCAAAATGGAAGTAGAATTAACTTACCATAATATATAAGAAATTGCGCAATTAGCGCATGGCACCGCTAGTCCATAATTTAAAATGAGAAATTTCCCAGTAGCCTATTAGAATAACAGTGGAATTGAATTGAGCATTTCAAACATGTATATAGCTGTAAATAAGTCAAGTGTAGTTTTTTTATGATAATCACAATATTGAATTGGTCGACTATTGAATATCACAATATTTAATTAGGCAGTTCGCCGCCGCGGTAGAGGCAGGGGATTATAAGGGTCACTCAGGAATTCGGATGAGATGGCACCAATTTGGGTTTGGAGGAGAATGGGAACGGATGAGATGGGAGGTAACCACCCCCCTATTCTCTCGTCATTAATGTATAGGTATACTTGATTCATAATGTGCGGCGTTAACAGTCGTAAACGTATTTAAGACATCGAACGTCTGCAATGTGACTCGCTAAGCTCTTTTAAACACGTTGTAAATCTAAAAGATTATGAATGAATTTTGATGAACAAAAAGTGTTAAATGAATATGATGCTGATAAAAACCTTGATTATCGTTTACTACTCTGAATCTCCAGGAAGTGGTCGTGCGAGAGGTGGGAAATCTGAGTTATGGAGGATACGGAGGTGACCGGACAACAACCCAGGAGCCGATCGGATGGTGACATTTGCGGACACAATCGCAGGTGATGACGGACGGACGGGTCATGCGTGTTACATGAGGAACGGCGCCGATGGCGCTACATCCACCACTACCGAGATGCCGACATCACAAATCACACACATATCACACATCACACATCACACATCAGTGGCGGACCGCGCGTCGGCTGGTTTATTCATCAAACGGACTTGTCAACGTCTGCTAATTATCGCACGATTGACACCTAGAAAATACCTTTCGTCAAATTAACAATGCAGAACAATTTCCTAACCGCAGTCTTAGATTAGTTCAACAATTCAAATGTACGAGGTGGCCCGTGCGCAAATTGCGCATTTTATTTTGTATGAGAGAAACTAACCTTTAGGTTAGTTTACTTTACTTTGTTACTTTAGGTTAGTTTACATGTACTTTAACATGTATGTTGGTTATGAAGTGACAGAGATCTATTTTTGTTTACTATCTGGCTTTAAAATTCATCTGAAGGTAAGTTTAATCAGCTGTTAAATTACAATTAATTGCGTATTAATATATATATTAATACGCAAGCATGTTTCATTTCCTCCTTTTTTGTCAGCTCCTGTGCATCGAAGGATAAATCCGAGCATTCCGTCAGAAAGGTATAGTCCTGTAGATGAGCAGAATCACATTCTAATTCACATCGGACTCCAGGGCTACGCCCCACAGGCTTCCAAAGTTCCAATGTTAATCTTATGGAGAGAGAGAAGAATTGAATGAATCATTAGACAGCTGTTGTAAAACAACTGGTAGAAAACTAGGAAGAACAGATTTTTAGTTCTAAAATGTTTTTAAGCTTCGTGTTTTGGGGCCAGATCAACTGAAACTTTGATCGAATTTCGATCATGAGGCGATCTCTAGTTCACATTAAAGATCTTGTAATAAAAGTTGGTTAACATTTTAAAGCGCCCTCTAGAAATATATCAATGGCCAGGGAGGCAAAGCCCGAAACGATATGACCTTTTTAATTACGATTCGCCAACGCGGTATATCCTACGATTTTAAAAAAACACATAAATCTCAAAAATCGGTTCAGTAGGTCGAGAGAAAAAGGGACTAACAGACGAAACCATTATAGAAATAAGAAGATAGATTTCATGAATATTTTTTATTTTTACGTCGATCACCACAAAAAAAAGGTGAAAGTAAAAAAGTTTTTACGTAAATTAAATTGCTAGCCAATGAATTTGCAATAAATCCATTTTCTCGAGCACTGTGTTTTGTGGCAACCTATGATACCTACACACCTATAAGACTTACAAAAGCATCAAATTATCAATAGAAAGGTTCCAAAAGAATAAAGAAATTTAAATTATGTATTGAAAATCTATCTTGCTTAAGTAATAGGGGTCTACTTATCCGAGGAAACCTTTGCCCATCATTGAGGTTGGAAATCTTTTCTCGTAACAATTCAATTATTAGGCTTCGTTACATTGAAGGTCGAGTAGGTAATAAACACTTTCGTTCACTCTTTATTGCACAATGAAAAATTGTGCCTTAATTAATAGAGTAGTTATTTTTATACGACCCATTATCGAAGACTATAAACTAAAGTAGATCCGTTTAGACTGTTATAACTCAATAATAATAAACACGCACGACACTAAAGGTTAGAGAGGAAGATCATTACGATTTAATTAGAGGAGAATAACGGGATCGTAAATTCGAATGGGGAAATGAGCGGACGAGTTATGAGGAGTTGATCTCAGGTCGCAGTGAGAGCAGCACCAGCAGCAACAGAAACACTTGTAGGACCTAAAACCACTGTTGGCTGTTGACAGCTACGGACAATGCTGGCTGTTAAGAGCTTCGGACACTGCTAATCGTTAAAAGCTGGCGACACGGCTATTCGTTAACAGCTAAGAACACTGCTTTCTAAGAAGTTACCTTCCCGTACTAATACCTTTAGCTGTTAAGAGCTGACGGAACTGCTAGTTGTTAAGAGTGGTTGACACTGCTGGCTGTTAAGAACTGTTGACACTGCTTGTTGATGAGAGCTGCTGACAGTGCTGGCTGTTAAGAGCTTTTGACACTGATAGTTGTTAAGAGCTGCTGACAGAGCTGGCTGTTAAGAGATGTTGACATTGCTGGCTGTTAAGATTGGTGGTACTGCTGGCTGTTAAAATTGATGACACTGCTGGCTGTTAAGAGCTGCTGACACTGTTGGCTAGCAAGAGCTGATGACACCGCTAGCTGTGGACACTTGTAGTTGTTATATCGCTGGCAGCAACAGCGGCAGCGGCGGACCGGCCGTCATTAACGGAGCTGCGGCCACTGCTGTAGCTGTTATGTTACTGTCAGCCGTTCGTTTACCGGTCGCAATTTATTTGATGTTTAATTAATGCTGTAATAAGATGGCGAGCCATTAATCATTGGACCACATCAGTCACGGTGCATTACGCTGGAAAACAAACAAAGACACCGAGCCGAGCCGAGCGTGTGTGTGGCGGCAGAGGGCTCCAGAGGGCATCAGGAACGAGAGAGCAGTCCACGTATAGCTGTCCACTACAGGGAAATAAATAATTCACCATCATAGTCTGCATGTAAATTGAAATTTCAGTTTAATTATTTATTAACAATATGAACTCGTATTTAATAGTTAGGTAGTTTTACATTGTTAGTCGTAACTTTTTTACACTGCGTCTAAAAAAAAAAGAAAATAAAATTTTTTGTAGTAGCTTAGATTTCCAGAGTTTGTATGGGAGGATGTGAATTGATGAGAGCTGATATGTTATCTAAAACAAAATACTTCCGAGTGATATGACGCACCTACTGTCTATCTAAGGAATAACTAAAGGAGGTATCATAAGATTAATAAAAATAAGTAAATAAATGAAGATGACATAACATCAACAAGAATTCGGAGATAGGCAGGCCTACTGTTCGTACCTAAAAGAATGTACTCTTCGTCCTAAGCGATACAATAAGTTCTTGAAAATATTATGATTACATAGGCGTAACATTCGACATCAATGTATTAAAAATGCTTTAAGTCAGAAGATCAAAAAGTGGAAAGCAGCAATGGAAAACTAAACTTAGCCAAACGGACAAAAAATACCAACAAGAGATATATTTTTGTAAGTTAAATATTTCAAATGCTTATAGGTATTGAGTGTAACAATATTTGTGGATCATACACACACCAAGAGAATCACTAAGCATTAGGAGCTGACTATTAATCGTCCTAGCATTCATTTTTCAATCCGATTTTTGCATTCTCTTGAGTCAGTCTACACCACTTTATCATCAACATTTTCTTTTGTAATTTTCCCATACAAGAGCTAGGTCTGTATATTCTGGCACAAAGCACACTGCAACTCAAATCACGGAGATCTAGTGTGTGGTCCTTATTCTCATAAGTTGTACATAATGTTTTCTGTAGCCCCAGCCACTGTAGCCTCGCCGCCCCGATGTCGATGTGATGGCCAGCCCGCGGATCGCTCAGCACATCAGCCGCATACCCCGCCGCGGGTTTCGTGCCGATCGTGGTGTTTAAATTGCACTCGCCTCCGTCCCGGCTAATTAACCGGTTTTCAGGAAATTCCTCGTCGGTCGCTCTCTAACGATCCCATTAAAATACATAACCGCACCGAATATTCACGGTCGGCGATGCGACATTTCGATTTCGGTGTTCCGCGGATTTATGGGAGAACCGGGACCCCAATTAGACCAGTTCCGGTCCTCAGGTGGTCCGAGCCACCGGTCGTTAGGAACTGTGACGTTGAAGAAAATCCGCGGCCGGGAGTAAATCATGTAAAGGAGTTGGATGGACTCATTAGCGCGGGTTGCGTCATGCCACGCCGATGTCACGCCGCTCAGGAGCTCTTATACGCCGGATCGGAGATACCCTGGTATCAGCGGCGCGGCGGTGAGCTGGCCCGCCCCCTCTCGGTAGCTCGGTAGTAACTCCGCCGTGCAACGAGACCACTTCTGTGAGACCGATTCTCACATCAAAAGTTGCACGTTTTTCTCATGGTTAAAGATACCTACTACAGTATTATTTTCATCAAACTTGATTTAAAATCCAACATTCAAGAATCAGCGTTTTTTAAGATCAGGTGGAACTTAAATAATTACAATATTTTGATGTCAGTGGTGGGAAATACCTTATCTTTTTAATAAATTAAATTAATTACAAATTAGCCGTTGGTTATATATCATTATCCAAACTATTATGACTAGGAATGGTGTTAAAGTTGTGGTCGTACTGTACATTGTAAAAAAACTATTTCAGCGTAGCGTATAGTGCAAAAATAAACATTATAATTGTTTTGGTTGTACATTATTATAATTGTGTCTTTTAACAAAATATAGAATTTTACTCTTGGTGTTTTGAGTTAGAATCCTCCTCAGATTACATTTCAAAATTCCAAAGAATAAAAAATACGTTGGCTGAATTGGATTTACACTAATATTTTATGAATTGCATTCCAGCTGCCTTTGTTCATTGGGATGATGATCCTCACTAACAAATCAGCTGGCCTCTGTCAACAAAAAAGCAGAATGTGATGAATCTGATGATGTGTGATGTGTAACCTCATCAGATTCACCACCCTACACTCGCCATTTAGTAATATTCACCTCAAGCAGCAGATTTAGTTGGTTTCATCAATATCAAGCTATCAAATATTATAAAAAATTAAATAATGGTTGACGAGGTAAATATTAATCCTAATACGAACAATGTCTGAAGGACAATGTCTGATTTTAAAATAATTAAATTTAAAAATCGTAATTCCTTAAATCTAAATTTAAATCCAAATGAAAAAACCTTTTGCAAATTCTTAGGTATTAATATAGACAATAGATTGGATTTTTCTGCACACACAGATGAATTAAGTAAAAAATTGAACTCTTCTTGTTTTGCTTTAAAGATTTTATCAAAAACCATTAATACTTGCGTCTTAAGAATGGTTTATTTTGCCACTATTGAATGCAGATTAACATATGGCTTAACAATTTGGGGAAGCACTAAATTAGTAAATTTTAATAGAATATTTCGTGCCCAGAAAAGGGCTATAAGAATAATCAATAATGCGGCTTTTGATGAACCCTGCCAGCAAATTTTCAAAGACTTAAGGGTAATGACATTGCCTTGTCTTTACATATATGAACTTTGCAAATTTTACATTAAGAATAAAGAAATTTTTAGAAATATGATTAATGTTCCACACTCGTACGACACCAGACATAACTTTATTACATATCCATCACATTCAACAACTAAATTTGAAAAGTCCACTAATTATATGGTGTGTAAGGTTGTCAATAAATTCCTCATGTTAGATAAAAAAACCTATTTTTAATAGGCTTTTCTTAAAAAGATTAAAAGACTACCTTATCTTACAAGCTTTCTACAGCCTTGATGAATTTTTTGAAACAAAAATAAAAATATGATTTGATGTGCTAAGAACCATTATTTTAATTTTTGTGACCATAGGCCTACTTATTATTCTGTTTGTTTTTGTATTTGTTTCTACTCTAGTTATTAGACATGTCTGTGACAATTCTCTATATGCATAATTGTATCTTGATGGAGAAATAAAGATTCTTATTCTTATTCTTATTCTTAAGGGATGTGTGTTCCACAATCTCGAAATCTAGCGGTTAGAGTTTGCTTAAACTTTGCATTTAAGAGTGTTTTGGCCCAAAAATAAGTTTAGAAAAAGCATCAATAAAAGGAAAAATAGAATTTGGTGAAAATTTAACTTTAAAAATCATAATTTTTAACATTGATCTTATGGGTTGCTATGTTGGTAACGAAATAACAACAAAAGGTATACAAAAATAAAGGACCAGTAATGTTGAGCAGACCTTTTGAAACAGCTGTTAACTGTGGAGAGATATAGTTGGTTGTGGGTGGAAATTTAATAGCTTTATTACCACGACACTAAATCAAAACTGAATTAAAACCAACGTGCAAGGCTCGGTTAACTTGGTACTTAGAACTAATATAGCTATACAAATATTGTCCTGGAATTGTCAAAATCGAGGAAATACAATTTTACGTTTTAATCCATGAATGTTAGAAATAATTTTTAGATACAGCTTGAACCCCGGTTCGCTCGCGACGCGCGACACGACCGACACGCTACAGATTGAGCAACATCAACAGCACGGCACCGGTAGCTGGCTGGTCTGGTATACGACGCTGTGTTGCCGCGCTCGACACGGAAGGCGTGGTTGTCGGTTGTCGGTCGTGTTCGACAACGTTGCATTATGTATGTAATGTCGATTGTTGTTTGCATGCACTCATTAATTGTGCGGTTTATGTGGTTTACCCCGCACGCCACGGGTAGCGCTAGAGTAGCGCCGCTCACTCGCGCGCGGCGTCGCGTCGCTTCCTTAGCGAGGAGACTTTGACGGTCTGTTCGACCGACTGATCGATTAATCGAACAATTGACCGATAGATCGTGTTGGTGCGTTCTGTGTCAACCCTCAATAATTATTCACTCAAACAAATTCAGCATGAAAACTTTTGATGCTGATTTCTCGTTCGTTGCCGGGATAGCTGGGAGACTTTAACGGCAGGTTTTAACGATTGATGTATATTTAATTGTTACTTGTACTATGTTATTTTTACTTACATATTGACGCCATTGCCGGGCATTTAAGAGATTTAAATGGTAATGCGGAAATTAAATTTAGTGCTCAACTTAAAATGTTTCAATTCAAAGTTTTATTGAAAAATATTCTATATGTACCTATATATTAATTTAACCAATGCATGATGGATACATTAATTTAATCCCAATCCATCATCTTAATTTTATGAACTGTAATCACAAAGAATTAGCCTATGTAAAAACACGTCAAAAATAAAACAAATAATTTGGTCTCTACCTTCAGAATTTACGGGAGCAGGACGATGAGAGATTTTGAATAACAGTTGCAGTTCGCGGGGTTTGGAAAATGAAACAAACTGCAGGTGACAGTTCTTTCCAATCCAGTTTCTAAATCACCACAATTTAAATTCACTAAAACTGAAAAAATCATAAAATTTAAAATTTCTTAAAGAATTCTTGGATTACCATCTTTAGATAAAGAGAGGCAATAAAATTGTTAATGCAATAACGGATTAATTTGCAGGTGTAATGTTGCACAAAACTTATTAAAATATTATAATTGAGAATACCTAAGATTTCCCGCTTTGAACCGCCGATGCAATACATCATCGCAGGCTTCGGATAAAATATATCACTTGTCGAATGTGGCGGCGGCGGCGGCGGCGGCGGCAGTGACATCTGTCGGGGAAGATTGGTAGCCTCGCCGTTAAAATGTAAATCTCGGTGCGCATGTATCTAATTGGTGGGGCTCCATACGTCTCGCCGATTTGGCAGACGAGCTGGACGTAACGGTCCGCCATTTGAATATGTCTCGAAATGCTCGACTCGCTTGTAAACTGGCTGTTTATGCAGATGAGCGACTATTAGAGCGTTATGCGCATATTACCCGCGCAGCCGTGGGTGGCTGCCATTGTGCGACACCTTGCTGGTAGCGCAACCCCGCGATCGGCCGATAACAGGTTCCAGGTGATAACAGTGACAAGTGGACGAGCTCCGCAGCCGCAACGGTTCCCGCCGCCACGCCGCGCCGTTGCAACCGCCTGTGCTATCGGAGAGTTTGCACAACGTGTGTGGTATTGAAATAGATTAAATTGCGTGTGGTTTAGAAAGTGTTTAACGATCTTAAACTTTTATTATTAATTGTTTAAAGTAAGCCCTTCATTACGATGTAGCTCTGTGTTAGACTTACCTTTGATTTGCTACAAATTTTTAGATTACCATTGATAACTATTGGGGCAGAGGGGCGGTGGATCGTGGCCCTAAACTTTATAGAAGGTTGTACAGTATACGAAAATATAAAACTTCAGTATACCGAATAAGACACTTCAAAGTATTGATCATTTGCTAAACTCCCATCCCCCCCCCCAAAAAAAAGTCACGCTATACATCTATGTTAATTAATTAATACTCAATGATAATGGAAATCGATCTAACAACCTCAGCGTCATGCGACGATCGAGTTTTTAAACTTATAAAGATATCACTGGGACCTAATGTGTAACGTTTTATACATCACTGTCAAACTTAAGATCATTTTATAATATATTCACTACACCTCTGAGCTCGTCATTTTCAGATTAATTTTGCATTACCTAAAGAAAATTTAAGTTATTATCTTGTTTACGAGTCATCTATATTTACCATTGTGATAGTAGCGCGGTTGTCATTGTAAAACCATAGTTTTTATCAATGGGGATCGGTTCAAATCTTGGTCTCGCCACTATCTTATGTCGACTTGTTGTTAGATAGTATCATTCATTGATTTGTTTGATTGTTAAGACATTTTTTCATAGTTTCACTTTGACATTCAGTTCTTAGCATCCGTATACCATCAGAGTAATTAATAATTACTACAATATATTCTGTGTAGTTAGTTTAAATTTTCTTAGTTATTTTGATAATCCCAACGCCTTGAGTTCAAGTTACTTAACTTGATCATTTTATAATCTGTTCACAGTACCTCCGAGCTCGTTATTTTCAGATTAAATTTACAGCGCACAAAGATAACGGGAGCCATCATCACCTTTAGGCCGGTAGCGCAATCGGTATAAGAAAACAATCGGCTTCTGTTTAAAACATTGTTCTCATTCGACTGTTTCAAACCCTTATAACCCTTGTTCAAAAGATTTCCTTGTAAATTGGTAATAATTTAGTTAAATAATTAAATAAGGTCTCTCATTCCTGAAAAGTTTACAAATGTAAAAAAATAACTCTCATGACATTGAGTGTTTAAGTTTTATTTTTTTTTTTATCAATTGGGTTTGGTACGACAGTCGTTTACTATATCATGAATGAGAGACCTACATCCAAAAACTAATTTGCAAAGGAAAAAATACAACAAATAAAAAAAAAAAAAAAAACATCCGATACAGGGGAATACGAAGGCATGTTTTTAGTGCTTTTACAGGGGTGTAGATTACTCTTAACATTAATGTGTCGTTGATGTTGCAAGGATTAATTCTCTAATCCTCATAACAGCGGTGGAATAGGTTTTAAAAAATTGTCATTTAGATGGCAACAAAGCGGCTCAGGTGCAGTTGTGAATGGAGACTCTGTATGCGTCAATGTGGAGGGTCGCAAACAATTAACCCCGGCCGTGATGATGAATGGAGGCGAACCTGCGACGAGGTGACTCATAGCTCACCTGGAGGTGGGATTGACTTGTCCGACAAAGCACCGCAACACCGCCGACGTCAAGTGCAACTATTGCAAGCTCGAGGGTTTGTTTTGCTAAATTTGTTTCCTAAAATTTTACTTCTTACGAGCAAAGACAAATCCAATTGAAGACCATACCAATTTGACAATTTTTTATTGTGAATGAGTAGGGTCTATGTCAATGATTTGCTTTTATGTGTAGCAAACGCTCAAGACTCATGTTTGCCCAAAGCGCTGGAATTATGAAAATGTCCTGATCACCAAGAAAGTTTAAAATTAACTACACAAATTATGTACAAACCATTGTATTTACTGTATAGTGACTCTTATAGAATAAAAATTTTAAGAACTGAATGTTTAAGTCAATACTATGGGAAAATGATCAAATAAATCAATTAATGATATTATCTAACAATAAGTCGACATAAGATAGTGTCGAGACCGGGTTTGGACCGTTCCCCATTAAAACAACGTTAAAACACAAAAACTAACCTTGGCGGACCCGTATGTTTTGTCAAAAGATAAATACATAATGACAAATTTATTCACACCAATATACTGAATGTCATGTTGTTTTCAAAATAAATAAAGAAAACTTACCAGGCACCGTGTAGTTGTTGTGGTCAAAGGCTTGGAGGATGAGCGTGAAAGATCTCTGAAACAAACAGAGGGATCAGGTTAGTAACTAACAGGTGGGTGATAATAAACAGCTACAAACACGAGCAGCGCCCCTAGTGGCCGCACACGCTAAACACGCTTGCTTTTGGGCTCGTGGGCAACAATACTGCTACGGCATACATCATACATAACACACCACCTGGTATCGGCCAGTTTATGCCCAATGGACAAAAATAAAAATCCCGGTGGTCGAGCAAAAATATTTTACACAAGTACAAGTTTTGTGTTTTTTATTGGGTAAAAATCTAAGCTATCCTGCACCCCGTTTTAATCCCCAAAACTTGATACAAACCCCCCGGAACGGAACCCCATTAGTTCACCATCATTGGTATTCCGGGCCCGCGTGGCCGGCACACGCTCGACACTCCAGCTCGTGGTCGCCCGGGGCCCCGCCGCCGCCGCCGCCGCCGCCCACTACTACTATACCTTCGTCGGATTACCACCTGGGACCGTCTATTACGTCCTTCTCGTCCGTAGCTGGAGGTCCGGGATATTGCTCGGTCAAATTACACAATTATTTTGTGTTAATCATATCAGTCGCGTACCCTGAAACGCTGAGCATCAAAACGCTTAAATTTCAACACGTGCTCATTCTCTTTGTTCGCACACCCACACGACGAGTTCGTTCCCTTTCCTCACTCATCTCTATAGGATTTATTGATTCTAGACTAATACTTTCTGCTTTAAGTTTATCAAACCAGATTTTTTTGTTGAAAAAGTAACACGTAGGGTTAAATTCTACATTTAACTGTTAATTTAATCACTTCTACTAGGCTACATTTACTATTATTAAATAGTTTGGCAAAAAATTGTATGTCTATTTTGTTAACTCTTTTACTTAAGTGTAAAATAAAATTAAAAAATGACAAATCATTTTTCTACTGTGTCATTTAACGATAGTAACTGCTAGCAGTGCAAACCGTATCTTTAAAATCGGGAGTTACTTTAGTTGTTAACTGTTTTGAGTTATCATTTTGATTTTAAAATCTGTAAGACAATTGTAATAATTCTTAGAATTTAGGCTATATTCAAATAAGGACTTCAGGCGTAGAAATAGATTTTAAAATATTTGTTTTCTCCAGAACTAAGTCATTTGCAATTTATTAGGAAATGTTTGGTCCGGTTTCCATAAGAACCTTACGTTAAGAAGGATAACGTTTAAGTTTTGACGAGTTTTATTTTTGTAGTGAAAAACATACCCGTTGAACTCTTCAGGTATATTAAAAGACCGCTGCATAATTAAATCAACACCAGCGCTTGTAGTCGTTTACAGATCTTAATCCCATTCCATATTCACATCGGTATGATGATCAACGCCCAACCCGATCATTACCCACTCGGTATGTGAGGATAGCCGAGCATCAAACGGGAGTTGGGAGGGAGCAAAAGATAATAATTGGATAGGAGTAAATGTAGCAGTTAAGGAAACGGAATTAAGTATGGGTTTGCGGATGGGGCTCCGCACGCAAGGCAGGCTGAAGAAGCGGTTGGGCGGGTTCACAGGCAGCCAGCGGTCTCGTTCCCAGAGGCTGTGTCACAGGCGTTCGCACAGCTTTTCGTCCTGGGATCGACATCACATGTGATGGTCTACATTCAAATTAACTTACTCAAAACTTCCACATTGGAGTAATAAGCTAAAGAATCGATCATTTAATGTGAGATGCAGATCAAGGTAGTTTATTTTCTTTCGTTCAAATGCAGACGATTGTTAATATTAATGTACAAAGAAGTGGCTTCTTAAACGCTCGTGTCGGGTGTCTTTCAGTTACATAGTTCAGCTCAATTTTCCATCTCCAACGTAGAATTTATTCAAATATCCAACTATGGAAAGAGTTATAGTTTGACCCATTGTTTTTGTCACATATATTTGATTTTAAATAAATCAATGGTATTCTTACCTTTTGCTCTCTACTAATGAAGAGAATTGTTTTATTCAACTCCTTATTATAGATTTCCGTTTTGAATTATTTGTTTTTCACAGTAACAGAAATTACAGGTAAGGTAACAGGTTGTGACGTAATTTGGTAGCGGCTGTTTTCGAATTGTCGGTACACTCGGTACAGTAGTCACTTCTGTGAAGATATGAAAGCCGACTTGACTCAGAGGCATTCGTCGGATGTGCAAAACTTGACGTGCAAAGCCATCTGTGTGCCAGACGAGTCAGCAAGTCAGCACTGGTGAGTCAGCCATCGTTATCAACGCCTGTGGCGCCTGACGCCCGCCGTTCAGCTGATAACAAGCTGTTATCTACCCACCACCGGGACAGTTGGCGTTGCGTCTGCTATTCATACGTTATCTTGCGGTACCCTCTAACGGTTTACAAACGAGGTACAGCGTTGTCAAACAAAAGCTATGTAGGCAATCTAAAGAGAGTAGTCATTTAATTAACCCTTATTTAGCTTTGATTTTTTTTAAGATAAACCCTGAATTTAATTTTTTCTATGAAGCATAAAATTTATAAATAAATAATAATAATAAATTTTTATTCTTCTGACAATAATTAACATTGTATGGTAATTTACATTTTAAGAAGAATTTACATAAAGTATTTCCATCTGTTTCACAATAAAAAGTTTACAATTCCGGATTTTTCAACAAGATTTTTGTTCATTTATTTAATAGTCTAAACTTTCTTCGAGCCTTTTCAATTATTTTTAAATTGCTTTTTTCTTCTTTCTTCCTTATTCTTTCTTAATTAAACCAATAAACTTTTTAGAGTAGAATATTTTTGATTGACTAAATTCTGAGTCTTGTCACGTCGTTATATTGTTGGATAGCATCCATAAAAGATAAAAGCCCTAAGACAAATGACAAATTAGGTCCAGATTCGAATCGCACGATTGGGGATGGAACTGGCAACCTTGTAGGGTCGTATGGAGGCGCACTATACTATAACTACTCTGCTGTTAGGCTTGCTGTGGCACCGTAGAGTTGCGATAGAAATTAAATTATTTATGATAAAACCATAGTAATGATTTAAAATATAATTTTGTTGTATCAATGCACTAAACTGGTTTGGAATACGACTTCATTGCAATACATTTTCAGAAAATTGTTATTCTATAACTTTACTTAGTACTACTAAATGAATTTTCCCACCCTCGAGTTATTTTATAGTTATTTCAAGTTGCAGAAAGCTTGCTCTATTCCCAGTAACCAAATATCAGTTGACGTATCCACAAAGAATTCAAAGTTCCTCGATATCAAACCAATATTATTAATTTTGTCAAACAAGGTAAATCACGAATGCCGTTACCACACACCCGTTGCACAGTCGGGTTCCGTTTCCCTTTATCCGTTTCCATCTCGCCGTTTCCACTAACCCAGTAACAAACTAAACGGCGAGCCGTCAATCCCGCGGACATTCTTGCACGGCCCTCTTATCGGCTATCGTATTTGGCCTGACGAGCGCCTAACCTTTCCCACAAAGACACATGTTCGGTTTAGGGGCCCGCCACTCCTTGTGTGGCTCTGCGACGCTGTGACAGCGCTCTGACGGACGCTGCATTAGTGCGACCCGAATGTCACTATCAGATGGCTCCCATACGGTACCGAAACTTTCTATTCACGGTGCGATTTGGGGAAATGTCGCGTCCAAGATGGCCGCCCATGAATATATGCATGTGGCGATTGAAACGCTCCCGGTGACGCGGGCTTGATTTCCCACCGCTCATCGGGATTCAGAGCGGCCGGCCGGGACGATTAGGTCCCCGCAGCTGCGGTGACAAGTTGCTGGACTCGGAGTGTGGAGGACCGAGGACTACTGGGTGATGAAGCAAGTGATGATACTGGTCTACATCGCTGCAAAGACTGTATTGCCTGGTTTTTAGCAAAAATTCCGGTTGCGAGTATTATGAGGTCACTAAGAAATAGAGCGTTAAGACGGTGTCAGTATTCCTAGAGCCAGGAGTAAGTTTAGCAAACAAGCATTCTGCTCTTCTAACAGTGGTTGTAGCTCGCTTTTGAAAGCAAATGTTGTTGATTCGATCCTGAGAAGAGTTTGAGAAGAGTTCGTAGCTCTTTGAAGGTTGGAAACTAGACCCAGCAGTCATTGTTCATTGGGCTATTATTAATTAACGACCCATTGTCAGTCACTAAGCCTCGCCTCGTCCGATCCATCACACTCAATCCTGAGTTATATTCGCCTTAAAATAGACATACTAGGATTCAGCCACTTTTCTCTTTAACTAACAAAATTTTGTTTGAAATCAAGCACATTCTTATTTAGTAATGCTGTCTAGTAAAAGAAAGGAACAAGACCAGAGTTTAGAGCGTTCATGATCAAAACATTAACCAGTACCACTGACATAGGAAGACACAAAGGTAAACCTCTTGATAAAGCAGGAGAATTACACTTGGTATTGTTTACTAAAGAAATAAAAAAACAAAATTAGTTTTGGAAGGCCTTCATTTAACTTATTGACTTTTCAATCTTGATGAAAATTGATTTTCATTTGAAGGCCTACAAAAAGGGCCTTGAAGTTAAGAACGTCGAACTGAAAACCTTTCGTCGACCTAATTGCCGTTTGATACTTGTTCTTCATCTTCGATGTCAACCCCAGAGTCACCACCGGGGTATCCGACCCAGCGTCGTCGGTGTCGTCGGCGGCGGCGGCGGCGGCACGGCAACTCTCCAACATACGGCAGCCACGCCGCTTTATAGGACTATTAGAGCAGCGAAGGCGCTAGCGGCCATTACACTGAATGATGTTACCACCAGCCGGTAACGCCGACTCCTCCATTTACCTCTCATTACCACTTTAATTGGAACCTCTCTAACAGTGATCCGCGGCTTTATGGCGAGCAATCTCAGCCGCCGCGCCGCGCCGCGGCTACCCGCTCAGTGTTGCCTGATTTTGGAATTATCGTACCTCGCCGGCGAAATTATCGTGATTTGCCCAATACTATCGTACTTATTTTGGTAAGTTATTTTAAGAGTTCACAAACGATTTCTTCCTTAGAATATTAGATCACACGAAGTTACATCGACGTTGCGCTGAGCGCCTGTAAGGTATGCAAAACCCGCAGTACATCCGTGTACATATTTCACCTACGGGGTTCCCTGCAAAACCTATTGCCTCAGTTACAAGTAAAGTAAACACGTTTTACAAAATATAATAAGAAAATGCCTTTCCTTAATTTTAAACAACTCTTAGCCTTGTCAACATATAGAACACCTTTATTATTTTTTTAATAATAAAAGGAAAATATAACAAGACATAAAATACTACTTGGACACACACCTAAATATGATTTCCCATTTCCCCTCTGGCGGACAGCCTACGAGGAGTCAGAAGAATATATCTAATGTAAATATGGGGTTATATGTATCTAAAATTAAAGACCTGTAATAGGAGATAACAATGCCGAAACCCCAACCTCAAACTAATAACAGGTCTAAGAATGGAAAGTGATCAAACGTTTGATTAAAATCACATAACAACTTTAAAATGAAACATTGACGTTTTTATTCTTTTCAATAGGGTAAAAATACTTTGATTTCAAAGTCCCTTAAAATAATGTTTAACATAGATCAATAAAGATTCTTCTTGAGGAAACCGTGAATTAAATTCATTGAGATATAAACCATCACTGTCATGTATCTCACCGAAGATGGAAATTATGGTACAAATACGATAATTATAGTGCGTCCAGCAACTCCATGGTCGTTTACTTATCTTTCGCTACCTCTCCGCCACCAGACGGTAAAAGACGGCAGTTTAGATTGCCGAATCGGGCGGCAATTCTCGCTAAATGCGAATCACTCCAGTAACTCTCCGCGTCCGAGTTAACTTTTATTGTTTCTTGCAACATCGTTAAGTGCGAGGCGTCAATTTAATACGTTGGGTATAGAATATTATCGATGTTGGCCCTTGGTGTTACTACACGGAAACACATTTTAAAATGTTTCGTAAGTACCAAATCGTTTGAATTTGAGGGAGTGCTACCAACCTTTCTTAACACGTGTATATAAAAAATCGAATAATCTAACTTACTTGAGTCGCACAGTTAAAAATTTTCAACTTGTAACTACTGGTGACAGGGACTTGCTCAATATAATGGTAAAAACTCACCGGCTATAATATCAATCCGTCGTTTAGTTGATCACAGCAGTGGACAATTGTTTCACCCCTATTTTTCAGGGCATCATCAGCACGGTCAGTGTTTATTTTAACCATCGACAAGAACATCAAGTTCGCTTTTATGTGTTAACCTCAGGACGACCGTTTTGATGATGCCTTGAGAAATAGTGGCGAAACAATTGTCCACTACTACAACTTAACAGCGGATTATAGACGGTGAGTTTTTACCATTATTAAAGTTTCAACCATCACAAAACTAGTAGTTAAAAATAAAATTTACAGCCCAAGGAAAGAAAAATGCATCCAAAAATATTGGAAGTATTGGACATTCATTACGTTTAACTATGATATGTTGTGAGAAGAAAGTATACTTTATGACTAGGGGCTTGTAGGGGCACAGGCCCCTAAAGATCCAAATAGTGATGTTATCTCCAAAATCAACTTTCAATTCCAGACCTAGTTGGGCAGATACTTTATTCCTTCTCAAGCTGTAGTGTGAATGTACACGGTTGAATTTTCTTATAAAATATTACCTAATATTGACTTATCTTTAAGGCTGTATAAAATCAGTAATGAACCAATAATCTCCCCTACATTAAAATACAGTAGGTAGTCTATTTTGTGAAAAAATTAAATTTATTACACTATTACTGCCAGAAACGATAAAAATACGTTTAACCCTAAACATGTGTACATAATGAGTTCGTAACTCAAGTAAATACAATAGTTCAATTCAACATCACAAAATAATTATTAGCCCATTAATACTGTACACTCATGTACCCTGGACCCCTGTGCCCCCCTCCCATGCCCCAGTGTCCACCACACTCGCCTTGTCCCCCAAGACTACCCGACTACCCCGTTCCCCTTTCGTGACCCGTGCTTCCTGTTCCCCATATTCCCCCGTGGCCTGAGTACCCCCATGCCCCCGTACCAATGTGCCCTCCATACTCCCATGCCCACATACCTTTCCCAAGGCCTACGTGCACGCTATGTACATTTTCCTCCTCCATGCATCCCAACCAACCCCCCCTCCCAATGCCACAGACGTCTCTAGTGTAACTTGTGCCCCCATTCCCATGTCCTCGTTCCTCCCTTACCTCCGTGCCCCCCATGCCTACCGTTCCTCCCCATGCCCCTAAGTTCCCTCAAGCCTCCCCTTTGTCCCCCTTTCCCCTCCCATGTCCTGTCCTTCCCGTACCCCCTATGAACCCGTGTCCCAAGTACCCTCATGCCCCCATATCCTCGAATCCCGAGTACACCCATGCCCCCGTACACCCCACTCTCTTGTGCCCACATGCCCGCCTTTCTTCCCTGAGGCCCCCGTGCTATGTCACCTATTCCATCCCCCTGTTAACCATTCCAAACTACCCCCCGTGCCACCGACTTCCCTAGTGCCACTGGGGCCCTATTTCCATGCCCCCGTGCCCCCATGCCTGCCATTCCTCCGCGTGCCTTCTATTTCCCCCTAACGCTCAACGTGCCCTCCGTTCCCCTCTCGTGACCCATGCTTCCTGTACCCCCTATGCCCCGTGGCCCTTGTAAACCCCATGCACCCGTACCTCAGTGCCCCCATGCCTCTCTGTGCCCCGAAATTCTAAGGTGCCCACATGTCCATCATTCTTCGTTGAGGCCCTGTGCTCTCTATGTCCTCCATTCTTCATCCGTGCGCCCCATTTCCAACTACCCATCATTCCACCGACGTCTCCGGTGCCCATTGTGCCCCCATGCCCATACCCCCGTGCTTCCCATACCCCCGTGCCTCCAATATCCCCGTGGCCCCCATGACTGACATTCCTCCCCGTTCCCAATATGTGCCCCATGCCCCCTACCAAAAGTGCCACCGACACCCCTCGTGGCCCCCAAGAACCCGGACCTATGGTGCTCACGTGCCCCCATGCTCGCCGGTCCTCATCCCCTGTGCCCCCCGTGCCACCTATTTCCTCCATGCCTCCCCGTGCCCCCGTGCCCCCCACCCCCACCCGTCCCTTGTGTCTACCGACGCTTCTTGTGCTATGATTGTAGTCTATTTTGTTTGTTCGTTCAATGAAGTAGAACATTGTTTGACTTATTGTTCGTTTCGCACACTGTCATTTACATGAAAAAATCCCTTCATTTATATACTAAGGGGCATTTGTAGTTTCTGTACGACCTATGAAAGGTAAAAAGCAGATAATGAATATGACAAAATATTCCTTATGTTATCCAATGTTAGTAGTTTACATATGATTCAGTAAAAAATAAACAAATACTTAATAAAACCACTCAACTCTAACCACTAAATAACCATTAAATAACAGTAAAGTAATAACTATACGACTTGCACTGAGTAAAGACAATATATTAACGATTTTATCAAACATACCATGGCTAAGTTACTTTTAACTGCAGTATAGTCAGCACACAAAATCTTAATGTACACATACAAATTACATAGATGTGGTGGTGGGGCCACGAAGAAGAAATCTACTGTGGATCCGTAATTTTTCCATGACCCATGTTTTTCTTTCTTATAGTGCTCTGCCAATTTAAAAAAGTTGTAATTTAATGGTTATCTTAACTCAAAATATCTGCTCAATAACCAGCTGAGTTTACGATAAAAATATACACAGGAACATCTGCTTAATCACACGTGTAGCTCTAAAAATCTTCCTCCCATTAGATTAACATTGGAACTTCAAGGTCCAATGGGGCGGAGCCCAGGTAACTTTTGATGATTCTGGTATTTTTCCTTGCGTCCTTGGCCCTCAAGCTTTAAAATGAGCCATCAACCGTTACCCTATCTTCCTTCTAACTCGTTATATTTCGTGGGGACCGATTCGCTTACGGAATTATATATATAGATTGTTTTGAACTCACAAATTTACTTAGTCGTTTTTTCCGAATTTTTAAGTTGGGCAATCAATTGACAGTTTTGTTAGGATGTAAGGGGGGCTGCTTTGGATAGTTAAAGGGTTGGACAATGTGGGGTTGGGAGGTGGGGTTGGACGGATTTCGGATTTTCAAATGACAGCGTTATGACGAATGTTCTCCCTCGTTGCAGCGACATTGGGCGAGGAAGGTGAAGGTCGGGTGGACAGGACAAGTGGGCCATATCCTCCGGGTTATCGGCCGGAAGGCGATAACAGTCGTCACTGCTGTCCAAATATTTGGAGTTGTGGGGCAGTGTCACCGCTCCGGGGCTACCACAACTCCCGGGGCCGTGGGTAACCAACCACACATCAAATCATGAACGGCCCAACGGTTTAACTCGACGTGTTAATTTATTTCAAATAAAAAAGACTGTAGACTTTGTCCATGGATTAACCCTTATACAAGTCTAAAACCTCACATCCACTTTTTTATTTTAGATAACAGCAATAAACTTTCAAACGCTTCTTTACAGTTACCCCGACCCGTATCTGTATCGGCGAATTAACTTGTCTAGGCGACCAGTTGAGGAAGCGCCTCTAGACATGCGTCTCTCGAACGCGTGTCCCATCAGGCCGTGCGAGTCTACACAAACGTTAACCTGTCGCTGATAGATTGCCGCGACTGACGGCAGCGCATCTCCCAATGATTGCGCCCGGTGATAGACGACGACACCGCAGTATCTAGAGTGTGGCGTTCTAGTCACGCATCGGCGCCGCAGGAATGTCCGTAATTAGACTACCAAGTTTCTGGCGTGACGCAATGCGATCACGCGTGTTACGCAGTCTGCGTTACACGTCACGTCACCCCGTTACGAACCTTTCCGATGATAAGGGGTTGCACCGGTCAATCCACTACTGTATTCAAATCATCTTTGTTGTTGGAGAAGGCACCTCAACGAGTAAACAACTGCTTTTTCGGCTTTAAACGAGTTTAGGTCTCAGTTTTTGTAATTGTTGGACGTCTCTATACACCTTCAGAACATCACTCAAAGGCAATAAGGGCAATATTACTATAGTATTGAACAGTAC
Source organism: Neoaliturus tenellus (assembly GCA_030545055.2). Classification (NCBI taxonomy): domain Eukaryota; kingdom Metazoa; phylum Arthropoda; class Insecta; order Hemiptera; family Cicadellidae; genus Neoaliturus; species Neoaliturus tenellus. Next base: position 56,866,185 of record CM061531.1, on the reverse strand, counting down.
TGAAGATTTCAGAGCATCTCATGATTGATTCTAATATTGTGTTACTGAAACAGACTACAAAGTAAGAAACATTCATTAGAGCCTCATAACAATAGCTGACATACAAATCTATTCCTTGCTGAAAGGTTTTTGTGATCAATTAAAACACCTTAAACTTTGCTATAGATTGATTTTATCGTGATTGAATTAACACTGGCTCACCCATGTATTTAATAATTCCAATAATTTTAAGTGTCACATTTCCTAAATATTGAGTACTTATTAAAAGATACGTTTGATAATGGTTTTTATTGTCGAAGTACTTTAAACTGTAATTTGAGGGCGGTCCGTTCTAGATAACTAAGAGTCTTTAAATATTAAAAGTTCCTATTCAAAGTAACCTTGGTATTGTTGATTACTATTGTTACAAGGGCTTGAAACTGTATGTTGAACACTTCCCGTTCTAAAACGCGTTAATTTTAAGAAAACTGAAGGCATGGAGATGGATTTTAGATTATACTCACTAATAAGATATATATATATATATATATATATATATATATATATATATGTGTGTGTGTGTGTGTGTGTGTGTGTGTGTGTGTGTGTGTGTGTGTGTGTGTGTGTGTGTGTGTGTGTGTGACTCAAATAAACGAGGAATGTTAATTGATACTTGAGAGGAACAACAGACAAATAGCACGCCCAAGATCGCTTACAATAAAGCAAACGAAAGGAAGATGTAGGCTGTTGAGAGGGCTATGAAACGATCATTAACAGTATTGAGTGGTGGGCCGAGCGCATCTCGGGGTAGGCTGCGACGGTGGGCCGATGCATTGTCTGGGAAGAGTTACCTCCGCAGCACTTAATAATAGAGCGATCGAGGTCGGGACTTGTGAAATAAGACACAAAGAGGTCCGATGGAAACATCTGTATATGAGTGTTAAAGAATTATAATGCAATTGGACGAATTAATAACTAATAACATGAATGATTAATGTTATTGTTATTCACAATAGCACATCCACTCAAGATACTATGTGAAGTGGTAAATTTAACGAAAGTATTACTTCTTCGCCACAGATGTGCTTTAACGATTCCCACGTCTGAACTATTGCATCATGGCATATTGTTTCGTGAAAGTTTCATTTGCAATGATTTGTATGTAATTATAATACAAAATCAGACATGTATTTGGAACAAGGCTTGTGAAAGATCAATCGATTCTGGACCGGTCCATTGTGCCGGTAATGTATGCCACCCATAGCGGATATCGCGCTCACTCCTCGGTTTTCGGGCTGTGCATGGTCCTCGGTACAGTACTCACAATGTCTGAGGACAGTGTGTTAGCTAGTTCATTGGGGGTCAGAACATTTCTCGGCGGATTTATGTCGATCCTCGAAGTGTCGTTGCAAAGAGACGAGAGCAGTCGGGTAGCCTATTTATTGTTTTGTCATATTCGGTTTTGAGTACATACTTGAATATACTTGAACATACTTGAATATAAGTAAAATGTTATATCTTCAAAAATACTTTCTATTTCTTTCCTTCGACTTTGTAGGGTTATGCAGTTGTATTGGTAGGACAGCCTTATGCCACACCACGTTCAGTTTTATGAATATATGTAATAAATTGTTGTTAAGTTTTTGTTAGATTTGGACCTCGATGATAAAGTAGTTAACTTATCGAGGCCAATGTTTGTAATGTTCAGAATTCATAAATAAAATAGAAAAAAATTGAATTATTAAAATTAGATAAAACGATTTCTTGTTAGTATTTTTAGCTTTCAGAAAAATGTAGCTTATCATTCAATTGTTATTGGAATACATAATTTTTACAAAACTATTTTTAGATCTTAGAAATGTTATAGTACCGGTAAACAGTAACCATGAAAGTCTGAAAAACATCGATGTAACAGGATTTTCATTTTAAAGTTTTATATGTTGAAAAATTTGTTAAAATATAAATGGGAGCTAAACGTAATCATCACGTTTAGTAAACTCAAACAAAGAATTGGAGAAAAGTTGACATGGTGAAGCCTTATGCCTCTTGAAGATCCGAACCCGACCATCGAACTAGTGGAACCATTGTTCTTATTAAACCATCGGCACAGCAACATCTTATTGACTGCTGTCCCATCATCCATAGTTCCGCCCTCCGTTCCAAGTCCCCCGTTCCCGGTCTGATTTCGGACTAATTAGCCAATACCGGGGAATGCGCGGTTGCGGAATACAAAAGTAACTGGATTTATCGCTTAGGCCGGACGGTAATTGAGCTATTTGCTTGTCCGCCGACAATTATCGATGCGGCGCAACCGCCACCGTCCATTGTAATTGCCCAGAGCGCAGATCGGCCAGAAACGCCGACCCTCGCAATCCCGGCCGATATTTATAGTTGGAAATTGCGAACGCCTTTTCCACGCCGAGTATAAATCCGCTGGTTGGAGAAACGTGAGAAACGAATTATTCCGCAGGTCCGGGGATCCGTTATGGTGGATGCGGCGGTCGGCGATTCCTCTGGACCAGTTGATTTCGAGTTTAGTGTAATTGCGTGTATTTTTAACTAATTATACTTTGACTTTGTTCGAGACCCTGAGGCACCTTAGTGAGCATTTCGAAGGGAACACCGCTTTAAGAAGAGTGTGACCAATCCGATGATTATTGTTGCTTAGCTTTACTAAGAAAGGCTATCGAAGTGATCCATGTTTCAGAATTATTAATAGCCCACTGAACAAACGCAGCTGTGTCCAGTTTCAAGCTAAAAAACCATTAAATTTTCCTAGTATCAAATTTGCAGTCTCCAGATAAAAGGCGAGCTCTGTAATCACTAAGATACCAAGTTAGTCTACGAAATGTTTTCTTAAGTAAAGTAGGCAAATCCAAACCAAACAATGATAGTGCATTGACTGAAACCTGCATTAGTTCTTTCGGATCAAAACGAAATTTCCCTTTAAACCAAGCTCTGCAACAATGCATAATTTCGCAAATAAATCGAAAAAACAATCAGTGCCAATGAAAAACTATTTTGAAATCTACCACAAAATGATTTACAAAATGGTAAGTTTGTTATAGTAACACTAAATTAATTACAAAACAATGAAGAACAAGGCACTCAACACTACCGAGCCATAAAACTCACCGAACTAATAAAACACCTGACGGTTATTAATCTGGCCGGTCGGTGTAACGACTGTTGGACGTGAACATTTTGACAGCATCGTCCGCCGCCGCGGTCGACGGTGTTGCCGCGTCCAGCAGACGGTTACTCACCCCGCTAAGTTGTTTTAATTAAATCCATCTAGCGTCTGGTGCACCTTGCACGACCACTCGTCCCGGTCGGCGGTATGACGTGGCGAGCCGGCCGGTCAACCGGGCTGGCGATTACAGAGTGCTTCATCTGCATTGATAAGTTGAGACGAAGAAGGTTATGTTGTACCTTGACTGTAAATAATAGCTGAAAATGTATCATCAAAGCACTAAACACACTGGCTGAAGTAAAGAACAACTCATGCACGAGTACAGAACATGAAGAGACTTCTAATGGTAACAACAACAGTCAATTTTCACGATATTGTTGTCATAAGGGATAAATACGTAGATCCACCAACTATGCTGGATAGAAGAAGAAGCAGATTGTTCAATCATTGAGAATGAATTATTCATTATGATAATAGCTCATTTAAAATACCGCTACCATCAAGAGGTAGTCAAACACTGTCCGGTCGACCAACCGAATTTGGCAGGGAACAGATGTGAATCTGTGTAACTGTTATTCATAAAGACCATCCAGATTTTTATTGGTTGTAAGATACTTTATACTCAACAGGTTCGTTTCGTCATTTAGATGTCTTGGTTTTAGATGTCTTGGTTAGATGTCTTGGTTGTTAGTAAGTTTACAAAGAGGTTGTTTGATGTCATTTGAATCTCGCTGCATTGAAGTCAATCATACAAACGATTTAAAATAGAGTTGAGATATAGCATTACTGTATCAAATGGCGAGATCCGCTGAACGGAGAGAGGTGTAGAGTCAGTAGCCGAGCGAGTTTAATCACCTAAGTGATCCCATTAGTTCCGCCAGCGGCTTGGCATCCTGATGAATAAATATGTCGCCTACCGAGAGGAAAAACTATGAAAAGTAGTAGATTGTCTTAATGCTATTCAGCATTTCAATTAAACCGGGAGCACATTGTTGGGGAGATGTCATCGGCTGCGTCTTATCGGAGCTGTCGGTGCCCAGCGGACTGAGAAGAGTTACAAGTACTGCAGCGATCCGCGATACACCTGAGACTGCCGTGACCCATCCTGCATTGCCCTCGTCTGGACCAGCTTTCACCCAGGTTTATTCAATTTTCCACCCATCTTCAAAATGATACCATAACTGCATTGGCTGAAAGAGGGTCTCAGGCTCCGATCACTTTTGATATCTTGTTTCTCCTGATTCACCCATTTTTTGCGATGGTGTATTTTGTTTCGTTTGGGGCCAAAACCACAGGTTCATAGACACGGTTGGTCTTTTTTACGGACGAGTTCTCAAATGCCTATTTAATACAAAATTACAAAAGCTTTTGTTGAGGTAAGTTCAAATCAATGTCTGCTAGCGTAAAGAGATCAGCAATCGACTGACAGTAGTTCTCATCACCTTAGTAGCTTAAGCACTATTTTTCTATGTGGATGGACTTGATGTGACTTCCAAACCAAGGGAACAACCAATTCACTTTTAATTCCAAGGCGGGGATTCAACTACGGCTGAAGACTTGAATAACTTTCCCTCAAAATATTCAAGTCGTTTAAAATTGGCCATAACATGACATTTATACTTTAATTCGTAGAGCTTAAAATGAGTCTAGGGATCTTGGTTTGTTATTAAAAATTTATAGAACAGTGGAAACTTTTGTGACTGCTGACCCCGGCAGTTAATATCAATATAAGCCTCATTATGCCGAAGTTTTCAGGGCCTGCCAATCTGATGGCCGTCTAATTGAACTTGTTAGCGCTACAATTACCGCTTCCTCATCTCATTCATCCGCGGTTCTCATGACAGCCTCATGAAACATTCAATGGTTTACTGCCAAATGAATTACCGTTGGAACTGTGCAGGTCATTAGATTACAAGTCTGCCTTAAGTAAACGTCCTCATTAATATCCGCTGAACGACGTGTGACTGATGTGCATGCGATCGGTGCGTTTCTTCTCGGCCGCACTTATTTTGCTGAATAACATAAGCAAATGAGTTATTTGCATACTCGCCTGGTACATTAGTACATATTTATGTCGTTATCAGCTACAACCATGACGACACTGCATAGTGGTAAGGTATCTTAATAGTTTGTTCTCTTCTGCGAATTTATCATTCATTTATGAAGAATACTTTGCACAACATATTGAACTAAATATATATATATGAAAATTGCATTCAAACGACTGGAGCGTTTCTCTATATCCCAAACTGAAAATTCGCTCATTCAAAAAAGTTGTGAAAACGCTTACCATAATACAAGAGCGTTAAGTTATTCAAATAGAGGGTTTATTCGTGTGTACAGAAATTAGTGACGGGCATTAATCCGGAGTGGAAATTGATTGTTATGATAATGACAGCGAGTTTGGGACGAGTTTGGACCGACAATTAGGGCTAATTAGGCGCGGCTGTCAGCTGATGGGGGAGGAGGGGGGGGGGGTTCCTCGGTCTGATCCATCATCCGCCGATATCCGCTGTCACAGGAGACATTCCGATCGCCGCACTCGGAGGCTGAATCGCCGGATCGTGACAGGCATAGGAGGTGCCTACAAACAAAGAGTTCCTTCGACTTGCAGCATCTTTGGTAAAAATTATTAATTAAAAAATTAAGATAGTACTGCAGTGTCATACTGGAATAATTATTTTGTTAAGTCTCCAAAGCAAAAATTAGCTGATTTTGGACCGTAAAGAAATATAAGTACTTTGTACAACCGATAATGCCAGTGGTGTAGATAGAACGGAAAACTGTAGACTATTTAATTGATTCGTTTAACAGTTGTATCTACGAAGAAATAAATTTGTTGTATGCTCTTATGTTGAAGAAAACTAAGATATCCTGGTGAAGAAGTGGGTTTAGGGGAGAGAATAGTGATCACCAGCTACCAGCTTATCTAGAAAGTAGCAAAAACGTAAGGCAATCTTAAAAGGGGTTTTTGGAATACTTCATTTACGTTTCTTCATTTATTACTTCATTTAATTTATGTTTCCAATCAATATGTTTTTTTCAGATAGCTCACAAAATCTAGTATTAAAACAAATCAAAACATTATTTATTCCCACAATATGAGTGCACAAAATACAGTAAGCGCAATTTGTATAGTTAGAGTAATTTAAATTAAACTGTTTTCCAAGTTGAACATTCATGTTGATGAAGAAGAAAACATGTTTCACAAAACCATTAATTCATGATATCCTCCTCCAGTGCTTGTCCAGTCGGGGAATCTCACTGCTGCTATTACGATTCGTCTCAACCGATACAGGGAGTTGAAAATAAATGGTGTCCCGACAATAAGACATATCTGGCCCATCACACGTGTCGCTTTGTCGAGTGGGAGTGGAACGAACACCTGATCGAAATCGAACCGTAACCGCTCGACTCAATCCGATGCGTGACGCCGGCAACAAAGCCGAGTGGTGTAACACTGTAACACTCAGGTGGCAACCACCCACCATCCGTCCAGCGGTGTAGCAGTGTAACACTCAGGTGGCAACCACCCACCATCCGTCCAGCGGTGTAGCAGTGTAACACTCAGGTGGCAACCACCCACCATCCGTCCAGCGGTGTAGCAGTGTAACACTCAGGTGGCAACCACCCACCATCCGTCCAGCGGTGTAGCAGTGTAACACTCAGGTGGCAACCACCCACCATCCGTCCAGCGGTGTAGCAGTGTAACACTCAGGTGGCAACCACCCACCATCCGTCCAGCGGTGTAGCAGTGTAACACTCAGGTGGCAACCACCCACCATCCGTCCAACGGTGCAACACTATTAGGGCACTCGAGTGATTAATAGAGGCGACGGATGGGGCAATTCATCATTTGCATCGCAGCTCAAATAATTACACAACTAAATAAGGCGGCGGTGATTTTATTAAGTTATACTCGGCGGGCTGGGACCGGTTTGTACAATGGGCCACATGGAGGGGACCTGGAGACACTGCGGTCGAGACTTACAACCATTCAAACAGATAACTTAACGTACGCATTTTTCATTCAAACTCATATCTCTCTTTAGGAAAGCATTCGGAAAGTAACATAGAACGTTTAAGATCTTGGAGGTTGATGGGTGAGTTAGTGAGGTAGCGGCAAGGGTGTGTGAACTTTTGTAGCTATGTCGGGTTCGAATCCACGCATTTACCGTCATCATCCAACTGTGATTTAGAGGTTTAAAACCTTACTCTGTCTCAATGCAAATGTTTATGTACAGAAAGAATAGAAAGGCTGACAATCTTTTCTTATTAAAAACCCGAAGGTGAAGGTCATGCTATGCCTAGATTACTTTTGAAGTAATCGGTTCCCAAAGTATCCGTAATAATTTCCATTTCTGGTTCTCAACAACGGAGAGCGCCCCGCCGGTGGAGGAAGTTGTTCGCTAATTGATTGACGTTGACGTGATTCTGACAGTAAAATTGACTGCGAAATTGGCTTGGCACCCGATCGCCGTGACTAATTAAAAACAACAACGACCTCGTCGGCAATTAGGCTGGTTGGTTAACAAGAAAATTAAAATGTGCGAGTAGGAGGGAGGGAGGGGGGGTATGCAGATGGGCTGAGCATCGTGATGAATGAGAGGAGCCCGGCCGATCACTGTCCTGTCCGTATCAGACACCGGCGGGATGGGCTCCTCCCCTCCCAGGACGAGCGGAGGAGCCACGATACATGTTTTGGGGGTTTTGTTTGTTTTCTTACCGTATTCCCTTTTTTCGCGTGTGCTATTATGGTTTTGATTTTGATGCAGGAACTACTCTATGGTGATCGTTAGGCTGTACCAGTAACGAAGTTTTAAGAAATTAAATGGTGAAATTTAACTTAAGGAAACAAAACATATGTCTAAAATGTTTTTTGTGGATGCGATAAAGTGACATTTCACAATAGGAAATTATTTGGATATCTAGATGAAACTTGGTCGGTGTTATAAAAAAAAAACTTACATAATCAACATTCGTAGACTGTTTAATAAAAAAAGAAAAATGTCACTTTGAGTTGAAATTGTTTTACATTGTTATCTAACAATTCGGTCCAATAAAATGCAAAATAAGAATGTAGAGTTTCTGAAATGAATGAAAATCGAACAGACTTGACCTGCATATAAACATCGACTTGGAAATCTTTTAATATCAAAAACGCTTCTTATTTTCAAAATATATCCTTAGAGTTTATTTAAAATCATACGAAACGAATTATTAGTTTTGAAACTAAAATGTTTATTGTACCAAGCATAACAAAACACTCTTAAAACCCAAGCGTGTAAAAGCTAGTCGACTCGCACCGAAAGTACGAGAAAGCCCATCGCCTGCCGTGGAAGCCGACCGTTAAAGCAATCAGAGGTACGGTGTTCGGTGTTTACCGGCAAAACAAGAGAGCTAACGATAACAGCGCAGCGCTGGGCCGCGACACGGCGCAGCTACACGGTACAGCGCCTGCGCACTGCGGTACTGCGCGGTGGGCGGTGATATACCGCCCCGGCTCCCAATAGCACATGTTTATGATAAACCCCCTGTAAATCACGCCGCTGCGCTGCTATCCGCGCGGCGTTTTCACTTTGTGACTCTATACTTCACGCGAGCGCACCTCTACGATGCATCGTGAAGGCAATCGATTAAAGGTTCAAGGTTAGATGGAGTAACTTTTTAATGGAGTAAACTTGGTGTGAATTGTGTATTTTTCGTCGTGTTGTTATTTACATTACTAAAAGTTTAGTGTATATGTGATGAGTGTAAAACATGTTAAAACTTTACGAATAGTAAAAGAATTGGAGCCTAATTTAGGACTCGAACCGAGCTTAAATTTGGTGAAGCACAATAAAATTTGAGTGGTTGGGGTTTTTACACAACCGAAGTCATTAAATAGTCGAAGAAAATCTTACCTACACCATTAAAATGCTTAACTTACGCATTTAGGTTAGTTATTTATTCATATTAATAATTGTATTCACTTTGACAATGTTCTACAACATTGTCGATTGACAAAGATGATTAACAGACAAATCCAAACGTTTTAAGGCACACAGAGGAAACACATCAAAGCTGTCAAAGCTTCAAAAGTGCCACGGGTATTTTTTCGATGGATATTAAAAATTTCCGGCACTGTGGGTTAAAAATGACCGTCACAGTTGTATGGAGTGACAACATGACATCATCAAGTCCATATCACACCGCCTCCCACGTCGCCTCAGTGGGACCCGATTAGCTCGACTATCCATTATCTGTGCTTCATTCGCAAGACAGACAAGTTCTCCATAACATCACTGACATCTGATTAACAAATGAGTGTAGTGAAAACACCACATCATTTTGCGGCTCCTCTCTTCGGAGTGTTCATTTTATTTAAATTGTTTTTGGTTTTAATTTTCACTCAATGTAGAAAACATAGGGTTTTGTCAGTCTGTAGTATTTCGGTGGTGGCACTTACTTGTTTCCATTAAAGGACGTTGCAGTGTGGTTAAATGCTGTTAATCGTCTCTCATTTTCTAGAAACTCGTGGGATTACTGTCCCGTGAAGTTTTCTTTGTGTTACGTAGGCCTATATGAAGTTCGATTTGGACTTAGAATAGCTTTTGGAGGCAATTTTTTTGTTCAATTGATTTATAGAGTTAGTTCGGTACAGTAATGTCTAATGTGACAGCAGATAGACGCAGGGCCAGATGTGTCACCGACTTGCATCGATAGTGCTCCACAGCGAAAACTTGAGGTTACAGAGGAATAAAATTCAACGTTTTATGGAGGTAAAGTAAAAATATAAGTGACTTATCGACTGAATTCTTAAACATACAAGTAATGTTTGTATCTCGTCGGCTAATAGAGGCAAAATATAACGTAAATGTTAGTGCGAATTATGTATAGTTTTTCTTCATAAACTGTTTTTTTCTTTTTCAAAAGGATTGAAAATAATTCGAGATATCTCAAATTAAAAGTTAGCTACATCGACCAACTTGGCAAGATCTACTAGTGACGGACATCACGTTATAGCTCAAAACGTCCGTGGTGTGTGTGGATACGACGGCGCGCCACCCGCTGCTACTATAACAAGTGGCTCCGACGATGAATGGCGTTTGCAAGGCCAGCCACTAGCGCGCTCTATGTGATATTAATGAGCCGTTTCCCAACTATTGTTTCAAGGAATGCCGGGACATTATAAACTAGTTGAGTGCACGCGAGCGTCAGACATCGCCTGCACCTCGCGCGTCTCGTGACGCCGCAGCTTCCCGTAATTGACACCAGGGCGCTCTTCCGCCGCCGCCGCGCCGCGCCGCGTCGTTTAATTTAAACTTTAATTGCATAAGTAAGAGCTAACGAGATCTTCAACCGTTGGTGATTAAAACGAACCTAACTTCGCCTGTTATCTTTCTTGTTTGCTCTAATGCTAACATTACCTAGTTGGTCCTTTATTTGAATAAATTACTCATTAAAACACCAGCAGTCTGTGGTACTTTAGCTTAGAGTAGGTGTTAACAGCTACTTAAACAAATTTTTGAAAGCAAGAATTGTAATAATATACAAAAACTCAAACTGTGTAATGTCGGTAAGGTTATAAGTCAATCGAAACGCCTACATTGTTACAAAAGAGACTTTGTACGGTAATTCTTATAATCCATCTCACGTTATGACTGAATCAAAGTATGGAGATAAGTTTTTCTACAAGGAAGAGAATTCATAAAACTGGAAAGACCAAATAGAAGGCTTTGATCTCTGCTCAGCCAGTTGAGATGGTAGCTAATTAACAAAGGACCAGCAGAGCGGTGGCGAGTAACGGCAGGAGGAGTAGCGCGCATGAGCAGACTGCGTGGCGGAGCGCAGTGCGCACAGACCATAACGGCCTAATTGGGAGGCCATGTAAATATGATAACTGTCCCGTCGCGTCGCCGCAATATATTTCCTCCCGAGGAGAAATCTTATTATCATTTCACCCATTTCATCTTCATAATTGACAGGTGTGTAGCCGCCAATATCAGCCACTATTAGAGCGGTCGTGATCACGTGATCGACTGGCGTAGAAAGCGGCGGCGCCGCGGCCGCGGGCACTGATGATAATACTGCTAAAGTATAGCGGGGAAATTGCTGATAACACTACTGCAGTGTAGTAGGAATAACCAGCTGTTAATACTACAGTAGCTGGTACCACAAGGTGACAATACTGCTGAAGAATAACAGGTACAACCATTCGATAACCCTGATAACACATTTTTAGTATAGCGCGTGTAACCAGTTGAAACCCTAATGCATGGTGTAGCAGGTAAAACCAGCTGATAACATTGTTAGGTACTAAACTTTAGTAAAGTAGGTACAATCAGCTGATAACCTGCTGCAGTACAACCAGCTGATAACATTGCTGCAGTACAACCAGCTGATAACATTGTTAGGTACTAAACTTTAGTAAAGTAGGTACAATCAGCTGATAACCTGCTGCAGTACAACCAGCTGATAACATTGCTGCAGTACAACCAGCTGATAACACTGCTGCAGTACAACCAGCTGATAACACTGCTGCAGTACAACCAGCTGATAACATTGCTGCAGTACAACCAGCTGATAACATTGCTGCAGTACAACCAGCTGATAACATTGCTGCAGTACAGCCAGCTGATAACATTGCTGCAGTACAACCAGCTGATAACATTGCTGCAGTACAACCAGCTGATAACATTGCTGCAGTACAACCAGCTGATAACATTGCTGCAGTACAACCAGCTGATAACACTGCTGCAGTACATCCAGCTGATAACATTGCTTCATTATAACCAGCTGATAAAGCTGATAACATTGCTGTAGTAGCAGGTACCGTACAACCAGCTGATAACTCTGGAGATATCAGCAGTGATAACTCCAGCAGAGATAACTCTGCTGTGATGTAGCAGGCACGAGCACTTTATAACACTAATGTAGGATAGCATACCATGTTCTGATAACAGACATTACTTCGGCGAACATTGTTATGGTTTATGTTTATGAATTAAAACAAAAATCTAGTTATGTGTAATCTATTGTTTAACCATCATTATACTAAAACAAACACGTATCCGAAATAAATTTTTATTAGGCTTCACACCTTTCAGGTAATTTGATATTAAAAAAAAAAAAATTCACAGACTTTAGTTGATATTTAAAGAGTTATTTGAAGAATAAGTTTTATATTTACATAATGATATTTACACCCAAATTATTGTGCAAACATTCCATGATAAAATTGAAAATTCCATAACCTACTATGAAAATAATTTAAACTCCGGATCCTTGTTAGCTAGTGATTTATTATATGTTAAATCGGAGGTAGCAGATAGTGTGGTAGTGTGGTAGCGTGGTTGTGGTATTTAGTTGTTGACACGACGTCGGCCGCGCCATCAGATCACCTGACCGGTCCGTCGCATGCTCTCGCCAACTACAAATAGTCAAACTGCAGATTCAGATACGTGGCCGGCGACACGCACGAGGCGCACGCAAGTGCTGCGCTCTGGTGTGCAGTGTCGCAGAGATGCGGAGTTGCTGTGATGCAGTGTGTCCATTTCGTGGTACTTGTTCTCTATTGCAAAACGAGGAGCTGGGTGGAACGGGATTGCTTCCCCTGAATTTAAGTGCAAAGTAAATACCTGCTTAGATTTCGTGATATGATTGTCTGATTGCGGGATGATTGTTTTGTGTTAAAAATTTTCTGGGTAAATGCTGGCTTAAAAAATAATATTGGAAGAAATAAACTGAAAGCTAGGTTTTACTGTATTAGGTGAGGAGAGGTACAAAACGGCCCCAGCATTAGAAGGATGAGAATTTGTAAACCTTGATCGACGGGATTTAAGTTTTAAAGGTAGGTCTCTCAGTATACAGCGGTGCAGTTCTGGGGAGATGCTGGCGAGCATTCCTAGATGGTGAGCACGGCACGACGGAGGATGCCGCCGCCGACCCCTCACCCCGGCCCGGCACGATAGGGGTGATCTCTATTGTAGAACGGCGCGGGTATGCGGCATTGTACACGCTGAGATACGGCTAACGTGGACGTTATTCAGGTGCGCTAAACACAGATACCGTTCGCCAAGTGCAATGTTCACGCTTCATAGCCTCCAGTGAGGAATATGTAAGGAAATACAGACATATCGAGGTCAACTGAAGATGTAAGTTCAAATTTAACTGAAAAAAATCTAGATTTTCCTTTTCCCTTGCCGGTTTGGATTGTATCGTATTTTTGACAGGTTAAACAGTGTTCGGGAGTATTTAAATAAAATTTTTGCTGTGCAGTATATATTAAATCAATCCCCAAAGCCTGACCCACCACGGTAGAGAGGCGAGGTAGCACCGCGCCCCAATGTGCAGCGCGCTGCGTGTCCGCCTCAGCTGCCGCCGTGCCAGTAGACCCGCGCTCACGCGACCTCTCATGCTGGGCTGCATGTCGCTCCAATACACCTGATTAATTCAATGATTGATCTCTTGTTCGGTCTCGTTAAGGGCCGCCATCTTTACATCTCATTAGTACAGTCGCTGTCGCACGCAAATTGACTTCAAACAACCGGTCAGTGACAAACACCGAGCGGCGATCGGCTATCTCGATGAGTTATTGAGTGATGGACCCACGATGAGCCGGCGGCAAGGCCGGCGCGTCTGGTGACTCACCCGGTGATAAAGGTGATCATCTGGAATGCCGGGTGATAATCTGGAATGTTGGGTGATGATCTGGAATGTCTGGTGATTAGCTGGAGATTTCAATGGGTGGTTTGACAGAAGGCGAAATTATCAAAATAAAAAAAAACTACTTGTGTTAGAGTACTGTATCCCATGAGTAAATTCAATTAATAAATCAATTACTAAACCTTTTCAAGTATTGCAACTTCCACCACTTGGTTTTAAATGATGATCAAACTATAAAGTCATTGTAAACCATGCTAATGTTATTTATGAACTTGATTGGAACCTATAAAAAATTCTGTTTATTTGGCAGGTAGTTTATTCATAAAATGACGTTAATCCAAGAAGTACGAGTATTTACTTCTTTAGCAGCTTAATCTCAAATAATGCCTTCAAAATACAAAAATTACAATAAAACTACTATAATTAGGTTAAATGTTATATTTTGATGTAGTAAATCTTCAGATTTTCTTTCCACTGCAGTTTTAAAGTGATAGAGTAAATCCCTCCCCCACCCAAATGCCGTCTAGACCCAAAATTGCTCCAAAATCCGTCGGGACCGCCCACATTAGAAAGTTAATCGGGGATCACGAGTGAGGATAAGCGTGAAGCCAAGTTGGTGTTCTCACGAGGGATCGGACCAGTGAAAGTGCAGTCCTATTAACCAGTCACGCTGGCTAAAGTACTGGTCCTGAAGTGTAAACGGTCGGTTGCTGCCGAAAACCCCGTCCAAAACCGAGCCCCCCGCGGACTCCGGGCCACAAACATGGCGCGCAAAGTTACGATACACGGCGAAAGTGTGAGATGTGGTTTCCTGAAACTCTCCTTGACTGAATATACCATTAGTTTTCTACAACCTGTCCTTGAAATCTACAGACACAGGTTTCGATTATATTTGTTGGGATGTTGTTTTGAATATGGTTTGTTCAATACCATGATGTGAACGTGGGCTTCGAAATAATTTATGCTAATAATTTAAATTCGTGACTATTTTTGGCACTTCTAAATACTTCTGTACTAAAGTTGAAAAAATTATTTTAAAATAAGTTTGGAAGAACTGCGTTTCCCATCGCCATAGAAGTATTTTTTACCGGGACCTAAGGTAATTTTTTTTTAGGTATTTTTTACCTATATCCCAATAGAGGGAAATTGCTTGAGTACTCACATTAATTATCAAAGTATACATTTTTCTTGGGACTTCAAGGCTGGTACGTCATTTTCGATTCATTTGTACTGTAGGTATCATACACTTTATCATAATGTATTTAAACGAGAGTAATTTTTAACCTCAACCCCCAAATACAGTGTCGACTTCCCGCGGCAACATTGTACCTCATTACCCTCACAGATTCATCGTCGAGTAATGTGAACCATAAATCGACGGTGTACCGATACAGCGGCTCACTACACGGTGCGGCGGCGGCGGCGGCGGCTCATCAACCCAGGACCCCTCCCGAGCCTCATCAGCGGCCTTGACGCGGCCGTATATAAACGTTGTCAATATGTAGGTAATGTTTCCAGTTAGTATATTCAAATGTCTCATCTCCATAGAGATGGTAACGCAGCGTGCGCGCCCCCCCGGCGGGCACCCCGCGCGTCTCGTTGACGCTACGCCCTCGCGTCCGAGCGGGGAAGCGATGAGATGAAGACGTGCGAGATGAGTACTGGGGGCGGCGGGAGGATGCACAGGTGGAACGATGATTCGACCGTTCCAGACAGAGGAAGAAGAGAATGCATTTGAAACTGCACTTTATAAACTGCTATAGAGTATCTTATAGAACAGTCTTGGCTCATAGGGTGGGCATGGAATGACAGTCAAATGCATTACTGTCAAGCATTTCTAAATTTGCTATGTGATTTTTTCACAGCACTAAGTATACATCCAAAATTTACGTCCACACAGATTCACAGATTTAAATGTATTTTTTCAATATACTTTACAGTAGACCCTAATGATGTAGCCATTGTGATACCATCGAAGTGTAGTACAATTCGCATTTCCAAGTTCGGCTTCGCCTCGCTCGTAAAACGCGCTTGCGCATAAAAGAAAATCACTTTCCGTCCTAGTGGTAAAAACTACCAATTTATGACAATTTGTTTTACCAGGCAAAGGGGTTCTAAGATTGCTAAAAAGTAGGAAAATCTTATGTTTAGTTCCAAAACAGACATAATTTTTTTTAGATCCAACTTAGAAACTTATTTTAGGCGTTTCCCAATGTACACCGGTACCCACTTTGTTAACCATGAGTCCAAGTGAGCGGCTATTTACAGCGATGTGTCGCCCAGTTCATTACTCGGATGACCACAGCCTAACTAGCATCGGAAGCAATTTATACGACAAATAGCGGAATTTATTCGCCACAAACATTTCTAGCAAAGACCTTTAAAAGAACACACGCTGTTCAGGCTATTACCGGCCAATCTTAATAGCGTGTTCGAGTAATGCGACAGTGATGTAAGCCGCTGTACATTATCGGGGGGTAATCGAAAGCGCAAGTTGCGCGAGGTTGCGGGGTCAGTTCGGCAACTCGGCACCGGAGAGCAGCACTGTCGACAGCGATCCTATCTTTCATTAGACCACGGCATGCAGGAATTCCAATAACCTGCTCTCTGCTCACCGCTCGCCCATAATCGCCTCACTTGGCCAACCTCCACTCCTCAGTCCCCGCTACATCTGCTTTGTTCTTGCTTCTTCGTTTGTTCTTGTAATCCTCCGGGGACAGTTAAATGTTGCCTGACGGAGCGACATCCGTTAGACACGTCGTTACGATTTTGTTTGTACGCATAAACTATCAAACACACCAGACGCAAGGAACAAAGACCATTGGACGGTTTATGCTACAATACTAAGAAACCATTGGTGTTGTATGTAACATCTGACAGGGCTATCCTTTTCATTTGGTCTGTTCTTCTGATCCGGAAAAATCACGAAGAAGACCTTTATCAGTAGCAGAAGAACAAACTTAACCCTGTTGCCATAGAAAAGCCCTGGGACTTTGCTCCACCACCTCATATTCAAATCGATCCCAGGATTCCATTTTCGAAAAAATTCAAGACGATTTTGGACAGAGTGATGACAGTTTTGAAGAAGAAATTTCATCAGTCACATGTTTGCAGAAGCAAGCGTGATTGCAGAGAAAGGTGTCGAATACGCGCCAATCTGGCTCTCGACAATCGTTTGTGTGCATGCAAGAGAGTGTGTTGGTCTTTCACCGTCGGTGACTCAGCACTTAATGGCTTTCCAGCAGTGAACATCTTCCAGCAGTTAACCGACATATCAGGCATTCAGTCAAATGACTAAGAGTGAATCTTCTTCTGTGTTATTGCGATGTGAGTTTACTATTCCCCTGTTTCTCAACTACGAAGGTTTCCTGCAATTTCCTTTTGAACCAAATCATTCTTCGGAGGCTAAGATCGACGGTTTTCTGCAAATAGTCGACTCTTGCTAATGCAAACCTCGACAACTCAAATGATTCGATATCTCAAATGATTTTCAATTCCCTTGGAAAACCTCTCTAAATCTAAAACAAAACTGCACGAATTAATTATGCCACTTTACCACTATTAGTTGAAAGGATACAAAAAACCTCTATAATCTAAAATCTCTGTATAGATAAGCCTAACTCATTTTTCATTTTAACCCCCACAAATTTAAGTTTGCCTCTATATATAGAATTTTTCTGCCGTGGTCTGTAAGTTGATACATTAAATTTTGTCTCGGTAATGAACGTTACTTCTCTAAGTCGAATCTAAACCAAAATAAACTCCATGACTCGAACTATTCCAAGTCGAAGTATATAGCTCACCTCGAAGAAAATTTTTGGCCCGACGAATTCCAAGGCGGCGAGAGCTGTATAAATATCCCGTAAATGTCCAAAGTGGCGGGTCGAAGCGTGAGGCTCTGCACTAATCAAAAGGTACTCGGATTGAGAGGTGGGAGCCGATCCCGCGGCCACGACATCGTGAGGCTTGCACGAAACTAATTAAGCCCGGTGATGATTAATCATGCGCATTACTCTCTATCAATGCGGACAAATGCGCGCTCACTGCGCCTAATTGATAGACGTGCTGTAAATCATGTGATAACCGTGTATGTTCTGTGTAGCGAAGCGCTTCAATCGCGCTTGTCTCACCTTCCCTCTTCAGAGTTAATTCTTAAGAGTTCTTAAGAGTTAAGTAAAATGAATTCAAACCCATATAGAGCTTACTTTGTCCAATAACACTGTCCTGGTTCATTCTTATAATATCTTGAGCATTTTCATTGACAAGAATTCTTCAAAATGGCTGTATCACGTGGACCACCCACATCGAAAGTTTTTAGAAAATTTTCTATTGGCGAGGAAATTCCTCCTGGATGATGGAAGAACAGTGCCGTGATTTCGACACTATTTTATCCAAATTAGTAGAGTGTCAACGAAAGGTATTTTGATTAGGCGTAGCTTAACCATGTTAAAGGTAAAACAAAAATGTTTGAATTGCCATGGCTAAACAAGTGCTTAGCCCATGTGGTAATTTAAAAATCGATCCAATAGTAAAAACATCTATTTGTCGACGCTACCTCGTAGGTAGAAAAACAGTCACCTTTGTACAGTACAAAAGTGTTGAAGTAGCTGGAAGATATGATTGGTAATTGGAACTTAAAGGTTTTAGTGCACTTAATTCCACTGAAATGATTTTTGTAAAACTGTCAAATATAGAGATTTATTACTTCCAGAATATGACTGCAACAGGATGACTCATTGACTTTTCCTTTCTTCAGACGTGAAGAAACATATTCAGGTTACGTACACTGAGAATCACAAAATTCTAGTTTGGAAATGATAAATCTGAACTCATTTGGCTCTCCTCGAAACATGCCGTGACAAGCGTTTTGGACACAATGAACGAAGGAAATTAGGAAACGTACGGCGGGACTGGTCTACTTGGACAACTTCCATTGTGCTTCTGAAGACGTTGACGTGACGATGGGCGACGATCACGGCAGAAGGAAAACACTGCGAGGAGGTGAGGGGGACTGCTGTACAACTGTGAGCGGGAATATTATGACCGTTAATGCTCACTGTTCTCTAACAAAAAATGAGGGTTCCCACTTTTATTTACACTTCATTCCTCGGATATTTTAGTAGGATGATTGCAATTTGCAGTGCATTTAAATCGTCTTGGTTAATCTGAAGTATGTGTAACTAGAATAGTCAATCTCTTACAATAAAATCAATGATAATTTAATATTGTTTTTTAATTAACGCTGACTTTGCTTTTTGTGTTTTGTTTTGAGGCTGAGGCCATTAAAAAAGTAATTGTTAGTTCTGAAACGGAATTTATTCAACTATTTTCCGATATTTAAATATTAATACCCACAAAAATGCCGCATCTATTAATTCAACTCCATAAACCGAACAATAAGCAAAAACAGTACAAACGAAAAATTGGTTTTACCTAGGGACTTCTTTTATGATCCGGCTCGAAGGACCATAATTGTTAAAACCCCAAAGAAACTACGGATCCACATTAAGGGGGCGGTCTACCCCTGGCGCGCACCCAAATGCAAGGGGTTTTTATAATCGTGTTATCTTCTGCCAAATGAAGCCTAGAGCTATAAATAAGGTGTCATATTAAAGAAGAATAACGGTACTAATTTTCCTCTGTTACACTTTTGTAATTAGTTCATTAAAACCAATAGAAAATTTCAGTTAAAAATCTATAAAAACAGATGATTTTAGACAGTTATAACTGAAATTAGAAATTTTATTTTAAAATTCTAAAAAGATAGCCGACTAGATCCTTTTTTCTACTTTTAGAAAAAGTTAACAGGCAATCTCTATCTTAAGCGGTTAGTTTTAAAACACGATCCCCGTAAACCTCTGCAGCCATCAAACTGGCCTAGCGCTACGGCCGCGAGGCGGCATTCGGCATTGTTGTTGTTTTGGCTGGGGTAGACCGCCCCCTTAACATAAGTTAGTATAGGTACATAACAAATTGAACTCTAAAAAGAAACGTATTCATAAATCCAAACTGTGATAAGTAAATAGAAATTTTAAACCAAAGTCAAAAAGAAAACAGTCCATCAATAACTGAAGAGAAACAATAAAGAGGTGCGCAAACGAGGTAACCGCTTGTGACCAGTGGTAGCGGTGGCCGAGGGCGGTAAAGGCAGGGAGCTGACAGCGGCGGCAGTAAGCCACGGCAGCAGCGGCTAGCCGCAGGGCCCGGTACCGCGCGGCGCGGCGGCTGAGCGGCTGCGGCTACCACTACCCGTCTCGCCCGCGGCCCACAGACGATCGCTCTACTTAGGACTTTACACCGCCGCGGCCGCTGTAAACCTAGCCATCAAAACAAACTGGTTTGCCACCGACGTCCCCTCGTTTTGGGCCCGTTAATCGAATTTGCATTCCCAATATTCGCCGGACGGAACTTGTGAGAATTGACCTTCGCGAGGTTGTAATGGAGTGACAACGGGTTATTAGTGAAAGAAGATTTAAACGGTTTTGTTTACACTCATGTAGAATTACTTTAGAATCATGTTAATGTGTGGTGTTTGGTAATTTAAACACTTAACGTTGTGGTGTAGTGTACAATTCATCTAGTAATCCTCTCTATCTGTTATTTATCTAAAGTTTCCAAATAATTCTAGTCACAGCTTAGATCACAACTTAATTATTTGTGATGCAACATGTATTTTCCATTTATGTGTTTCCTGTATTTTAACTATATAGTGTTCACTGTATTTGTTTCAGGTGGATTCAGAAAGTAATGCAAGATTATTTTGGTAATAAACATGCGTTTAAAAGGTTGGCAGACCTCTTTTTGCCTAACTTTGACCCGTCCACCATAGACCATTAATCTGTGCGTGGATTGCATCAGACAAAGTAAGGGGGTGAGCTACTACAGTATAAGGGAATAATACTGGTAAAATTCACTTGTAGAAGGCAGATACGAACCCAAGAAATCGCTGCCATAGTCCCGGAGTCCGGTGTGATAATTACTATGCCACCGACTCACCCAAAGACGCAGGTCTTTTTTTGTCAACTCTGGTGTAAACGCATAATTTTTATTTATCCTTCCATTCAAACTAATAACAAATTAATACCTACTGTGTTTAATTACGAAGTTGCATCAGTACTAGTCAAAGTAATCACTGAAGATTTTGACAACCCTCTGTTTATTGTTGCCATTTCGGACTTAGATTAATGTAATTTAGAGCTAACGAAACATCATAGGTAGGTACACAGGGCATAGTGTGTAAATACACACTTCAAAAGTTACAGATAAACTTTTAAAGCATTAAAACCATACAGAAGTGCGTATGACCAGAAAGATAATCATACATCTGTAAAAGGTTATCGCCTAGAACAGCGGTTCTCAACCTGGGGTACGCGAACCCCTAGGGGTTCGCAGAGGAGTCCACGGGGGTTCGCGAGTGATAAATTGATAATGGCGGACACGAAAAATTTAGCCTACTTTTATAAAATAACTTTGAAATAACTATACGAATTTCACCATAACAGTCAAAGATTTCCAACCGTTAACTGTTTGAAATATTAAAAAAGACGAAGAAGTTTACAAGGTCAACGTTAGACCCACAATAGCCTATTTCTTAATTGCTCTGTCCTGAGACTTAACTACTCAATCAATTTTTTGGAAACAACTTTATAAATTTGGCAATACTGCTCATATCTCTCCTCTAAGCTTACACTTTCCTCTAAGCTTAATCTCCCTTAACTCATCAAGTGGACGTCCCTTGTGCCTTTTAAATAAATATAAAGTGCTCACCAGATAGGGAAAACTGTCCCTTTTTGACTGGCGCCCTGTTACCCATGATTCCCGCCGATTCCTCGGTAACCAGTGCTGTGTTTACACTTTCCCGACTGTAATTTACCATTTTACCCACACCTATCCAACGTTTCTATGGTAACCAATTTCAATAGCCTGCTCACAGACCATCAAATCAAACTAATTTAATAACAAACAACAAATAAACATATGTTTTAAAACTATCATCAATAATTTTTGAAGCTTGTAGCGACCAATCAGAATAGCTAAAACTAGTAAACAAGGAAACGAGAGTAAAGTGTGGGATGGTTGTCAAGGAAACGGCGGGAATCATGGTTAAAATGGCACAAATCAAATGGCAAATCAAAATTAACATGTGATGAGCATCTATATCTATCTAGCCTCCTTGGTTATCACTGTTAAGTACTATCAGTATGAGTCTACCATCGCGTCGCGTCGTCCGTAAGCTTACCCTTGTTCGTGGCGCCCGTGGTTAGTGCTTGGTGTTTTCTGCGTCTGGCACACTACGCCGCTTTCGGCTGCGCGGCACTGTGTCGGCGCTTTTCTCTGATGCATGTCGGCAAATTTATTTAGTGTTTTGTTTTTGTTATCTATATATATAATTCTGTAAGCGATATTTCTTGAGCAAAATTGTGAGCGTCATACAGATCGCAGAAAGATGGGAGGGGTCTCAAATTAAAGGTCTCGGTCCCATGCACGAGGGAAAACTATCGGCGTGTCCATAATGTTAACAGGAAATGAGAAATAACGTAAAACATCCTCCATAAGAATAGCATGGGGATTTTAAAAAAACGTCTGCTTTGTATACATTAAAACATGTGTTATGGTTTAATTTCAAAATGAGACACAGATGATAACATTGAGTGAAGATAACATAATAATTCACACCTAGAGAAGCAATCTATATAATAATTCTGTAAGCGAAATTTCTTGGGCAAAATTGTGAGCGTTTTGCAAATTGCAGGAAGATGGTAGGAGTTTCAAATTAAAGGTTTCGGTCCCATAAAGCGTATCCATAAAGTTACAGGGAAATGAGAAATATAGTGAAACGTCCTCCTTAAGAATAGCATGGGGATTCGAAAAATGTCTTCTTTGTGTACATTGAAACATATGTTTTGGTTTTATTAAGACGTTTTGTTGCTTTGAGCTATTAAACATTCTACAAGATGAGTTAACCTTACATACTATTACAAATTGACTGATGGTTTTACTATTGTTACTATAATTTAAATTGTAAAAAAAATTGCGTGTATGCAAATCATAAAATGCTTTCTGATTGTTGGTAGACATGCAATGAGTGATGAATTGTGGTTTGAGAAACACCTACATTATTTACATTGTTTTGGTTTTATTTTAAGACGAAAAGTGTCAAATGATCATATTGAATGACGACGACACATTGATACTTAAAGTGTTATCAGTCAGTGAAGTTTTGGTATTCTGTTAGATGAATTTTCTGAGAAACCTTTTAGTCATTTCATAAATTGTAGGATTATAGAAGACGAGTTAAAATCAAAGACGTTTGTCCTACATACTAGAGGAAAATGCAGCAGGCAAAAAACTTTACAAAAAAATGGGAAATATATTAGAATGATTATTTTCTGAAAGGTTCTCCTTAAAGATTCTCCATGTAGTGATTTAAAAAAATCTGCTTTGTTTACACAAAATTAAGAGTTTTGATTAGGAGGGATGAATATTCAGAGCAAGTGAAGATGCACTTAGAGGTGCTGTGTTTAAATTTTGTTACTAAAACATAAAAAATAAAAAACTGACAGGAGCTAAAAAATCAATTTTTTTCATTGCCACTTTTCTATGCTCTATTAAAAAGCCGTCACAGCTCAATTAAGGGACTACGATTTCTTTCAAAACTTATTTTTCATAGATCGATATGAGTTTAACAACAGACAAAATAAAGCATTTACAAACGGGTGACCTAATAGTACAGGATTGATAAAAGTACTTGGGGGTGAATGGTCTGTTCAAACGGTATTGTTAAAATATTAGGCCTATATACCTCAAATTAAAATTAAATTTTCTGGAACCCTTCGTTGTGGAAGAAATGGTAATACGCTATGGCTCATGCTATTTTAATTTTATGATTAGGGGCTTTTGCCCCTATGAGCCACTAGTTTATTATAATATTACAATTACTTTAGTTTTTTATTATATTTAGTAAAACTAGACTTTCCTGATTTATAATCTTCTAAAGTTTTTTTGTATTTTTTTTTTTAAATTTAATTACAAATGTGTTGAAAATATAGTTATAACTTACTGATAACCTTCATTGTTTACTAAGTACTTTAGTATTAGTTCATTTACCCTGCCTTATAATAAACTTTATAGTAGGCTGATACTCAATTTGTGGATAAAAGTGATCTACGGCCCTAAGGGCTACAATTCATGAAAATACATTGACTTAGGGGTTCCCGACGTGAATAAGGTTGAGAACCGCTGGCCTAGAAAAGTTTCCTTTTAGAAAACCTCCCGTAAATACCTCCAAAAGTTGCATAGGTAAAATTTTCAGGAACTGAAACCACACAGAGCTGCTAAGTGACTCCAGAAAACTAAGAATCTTAAGATGTGGATAAAAAGGGTAGTACAGAAGGTTTCCTTCCAGAGGGCCGTTCGTAAATGCACCCACCAAATGTTGCTGGTAAAATTCTAAAGCACTGAAACCATAAAGAGGTGCTGTGTGACACAAGAAAGATAAGAATCTTAAGATGTTGATTAAAAGGACACCGCAGAGAAAAGTTAGGAAAGGTTTCCTTCCAGAGAGCTGTAATTGCACCCTCCAAAAGTTTCAGGTAAACTTCTAAAGCAGTGAAACTATTCAAAAGGAAGTGTGTGTGACGAGAAAGATAGAAATCTCAAGATGCATTGATAAGAGTTAGCCTGGACCACTGCATGAATGGCCGGTTCGGCTCGGCTCAGCCAGAGGACCACCCGGGCCAGCACCTGACGGTCCGGTCCGCCCGGTCCGATATTTAAATGACGCCGCGTCGCGGTGTGTTCGCCGATCCCGTGAAAGTTGTTCATAATTACACGTTGGCCGTTGGTTTATTGCGTTGATTCATTTGGAGGCCGATGGTTTTACGAGGTCGCATTCCTTACCGCTGTTAATTGCTGCGCGTGCGTCGGCCAATTGATTGGGTATCGACGAGTTCAGAGGCGGATGCCGTTTGGGGGGAAAAGAAAATAATGCACAATGTTGTATATTGGCCGTTAAGGCGATGAGGAATGCAAAATATTCTGTTAGGAATTGAAAGACACCTATGAATAAGCATAAAATTTGTATGGTCTCTTATATTGCTAATGAGACAAAGGTAGGGCCTACTTTGTTTTGATTAGGTAATTAAATTTACACCCTTTTCGAGATTTTAGTAGCTTAAAAAATGACAAAATCCAGGAGTTTGTCCCAACCACACCTGGACTAGTTTCTAGGTTTATTTTTTTAAAGAGGACTTGCTTCTAGTTTTTTTTACTTTTGATATAGTTTCTACAGTTAAAAATAACTTTGATAATGTTTAAAGAAAAACTTTTTTGCAATGTCTTTGACTTTTATGTTTAAAAAACTATAGGATTGAAACCATAATGTTAATTTGTCTTCAATCGTGACCTATTCCCAACAACATAATGCGATTTTATTCATGTGCCCGCACGGATAACACTCTTCCTCCCAAAGACACAGCTCGAGAAAACAGATTCCACAAGTAATCTGTATTAGAATATAATAACTTGTAAAGGAACCCTTTGACGCCTGCAGTAAAAGATCCTCGCAATGCCTGAATGTCATTTTAAATTAACCGCTAAATCTGCAGTAAACGAAAGTTAAAGAACGATTCCATCGATGACTGCAGGATAGGAACCTCTTCGAGCTCGTATGATACGTATCTTCAACGGCTGTAGTAAACGACACTATGGGGGGGGGGGGGCTGGAAGCCTGAAGCAGAGACACCTCGGAAGGCTGCGGTGGTGATGACCACGTTTGTGGCGCGGCGCGAGGACAGCGGAGGGGGTGGAAGCCTGGAGCAGAGACACCTCGGGAGGCTGCGGTGGTAATGACCGCGATTGTGGCGCGGCGCGAGGACAGCGGAGGGGGTGGAAGCCTGGAGCAGAGACACCTCGGGAGGCTGCGGTGGTGGTGACCACGTTTGTGGCGCGGCGCGAGGACAGCGGAGGGGGTGGAAGCCTGGAGCAGAGACACCTCGGGAGGCTGCGGTGGTGGTGACCGCGATTGTGGCGCGGCGCGAGGACAGCGGAGGGGGTGGAAGCCTGGAGCAGAGACACCTCGGGAGGCTGCGGTGGTGGTGACCGCGTTTGTGGCGCGGCGCGAGGACAGCGGAGGGGGTGGAAGCCTGGAGCAGAGACACCTCGGGAGGCTGCGGTGGTGGTGACCACGATTGTGGCGCGGCGCGAGGACAGCGGAGGGGGTGGAAGCCTGGAGCAGAGACACCTCGGGAGGCTGCGGTGGTGGTGACCGCGATTGTGGCGCGGCGCGAGGACAGCGGAGGGGGTGGAAGCCTGGAGCAGAGACACCTCGGGAGGCTGCGGTGGTGGTGACCGCGTTTGTGGCGCGGCGCGAGGACAGCGGAGGGGGTGGAAGCCTGGAGCAGAGACACCTCGGGAGGCTGCGGTGGTGGTGACCGCGATTGTGGCGCGGCGCGAGGACAGCGGAGGGGGTGGAAGCCTGGAAGTAGAGACACCTCGGGAGGCTGCGGTGGTGGTGGCCGCGTTTGTGGCGCGGCGCGAGGACAGCGGAGGGGGTGGAAGCCTGGAGCAGAGACACCTCGGGAGGCTGCGGTGGTGGTGACCGCGATTGTGGCGCGGCGCGAGGACAGCGGAGGGGGTGGAAGCCTGGAGCAGAGACACCTCGGGAGGCTGCGGTGGTGGTGACCACGATTGTGGCGCGGCGCGAGGACAGCGGAGGGGTGGAAGCCTGGAGCAGAGACACCTCGGGAGGCTGCGGTGGTGGTGACCACGATTGTGGCGCGGCGCGAGGACAGCGGAGGGGGTGGAAGCCTGGAGCAGAGACACCTCGGGAGGCTGCGGTGGTGGTGACCACGATTGTGGCGCGGCGCGAGGACAGCGGAGGGGGTGGAAGCCTGGAGCAGAGACACCTCGGGAGGCTGCGGTGGTGGTGACCGCGATTGTGGCGCGGCGCGAGGACAGCGGAGGGGGTGGAAGCCTGGAGCAGAGACACCTCGGGAGGCTGCGGTGGTGGTGACCGCGATTGTGGCGCGGCGCGAGGACAGCGGAGGGGGTGGAAGCCTGAAGCAGAGACACCTCGGGAGGCTGCGGTGGTGGTGACCGCGATTGTGGCGCGGCGCGAGGACAGCGGAGGGGGTGGAAGCCTGGAGCAGAGACACCTCGGGAGGCTGCGGTGGTGGTGACCACGTTTGTGGCGCGGCGCGAGGACAGCGGAGGGGGTGGAAGCCTGGAGCAGAGACACCTCGGGAGGCTGCGGTGGTGGTGACCGCGATTGTGGCGCGGCGCGAGGACAGCGGAGGGGGTGGAAGCCTGAAGCAGAGACACCTCGGGAGGCTGCGGTGGTGGTGACCGCGATTGTGGCGCGGCGCGAGGACAGCGGAGGGGGTGGAAGCCTGGAGCAGAGACACCTCGGGAGGCTGCGGTGGTGGTGACCACGTTTGTGGCGCGGCGCGAGGACAGCGGAGGGGGTGGAAGCCTGGAGCAGAGACACCTCGGGAGGCTGCGGTGGCGGTGACCGCGATTGTGGCGCGGCGCGAGGACAGCGGAGGGGGTGGAAGCCTGGAGCAGAGACACCTCGGGAGGCTGCGGTGGTGGTGACCACGTTTGTGGCGCGGCGCGAGGACAGCGGAGGGGGTGGAAGCCTGGAGCAGAGACACCTCGGGAGGCTGCGGTGGTGGTGACCGCGATTGTGGCGCGGCGCGAGGACAGCGGAGGGGGTGGAAGCCTGGAGCAGAGACACCTCGGGAGGCTGCGGTGGTGGTGACCGCGATTGTGGCGCGGCGCGAGGACAGCGGAGGGGGTGGAAGCCTGGAGCAGAGACACCTCGGGAGGCTGCGGTGGTGGTGACCACGATTGTGGCGCGGCGCGAGGACAGCGGATGGGGTGGAAGCCTGGAGCAGAGACACCTCGGGAGGCTGCGGTGGTGGTGACCGCGATTGTGGCGCGGCGCGAGGACAGCGGAGGGGGTGGAAGCCTGGAGCAGAGACACCTCGGGAGGCTGCGGTGGTGGTGACCGCGATTGTGGCGCGGCGCGAGGACAGCGTATGAATGAAGAGCTACCGTCCCACGCTCTCGCTATTATTATTCAAATCGGCGCCGCCGGGAGCAAGCTTCTCGGATGTGTAAACTGCACACACTTCCGTTCCTCCGGTCGGTTTCGGCGCATCTGTTTGCCGATTCATTTCCCACTTGGCGAGAGCATTAGCGCATCCTGTGGCCGATAATTGAACTACGGCGCCGACTTTGCACGGATTTAATAACGGACAATCAGTCAGTGGCTGGTCTTTGTCCTACGTCTCGTGACGACCAAAGCTCTGACCACTTGGACGGTTCCTCCCCGGCACTTCGATGCGGTAAACATGACAAATTATCAATCAACTTCATTTTTTAGATTTTTTCACATTCAGTGCCACCAAAAAGTCAGTGACGCTAAATATGCTATGAGTTGCAATGGTGCTTTTACGGTCCTTCATGAAAATGGTTGTCAAAACCACATGGTTCAGTATGTTCTTACGTTAAGATAACTTTGTACACAATGTATAACGCAAAACTTGTATATCTTTACTATTGAGATTGATTCAAATACATTTTTTTATCAAGGCTAAAGTTTTTGACCTTTTTAAATGCAAATTATCATCTGACGATAACACTGATCGTATGTTTAGTGTACCTACCAATGATATTCTCAGCCCCTATTTAAACCTATCTAAAGACTCGGAAACAAAGTAATCCAAAAATATTGTGGACCACACAACGTAAAACCAAACTCATTGATTTTAAGATTACATTATGTCACAAAACAGAAAGTAGAGAGGCTAATAAAGTTGGCAAAGAAGAAAAAAAAGTAGTCTCCAGTTTTATTTATGAATGTTTAAAATGAAGGACAGCAATAACGCAAGACAACTATATAATTGGGATTTAGATAAGTTGTTCTTTTTCAACTTTTTAAAGTGCTCACCGGTTTCAAAACATGTTTGTATTTCTCATTCATTGTATTGAACTAGAGATAAAATCATAAACATCAATAATTTATGACGTTATTTTACTTAACTATGAAGAGTTATCAAATTATTTTGTTCAAAGCGGGCAATATCAATACTATACTCCTAACTCAGCATGGACTGACTGCAATGCTATGCCGCGTTTAAACTCTCAACGGTCCGTTTAAAGGGGTTCCTACCCCTTTTGAATAGGCGTATTTGCATGACATAGGGGATGTGGGGTGCGGGGTCTACACTTTTGTTTCTTCGGCCTTCATCTAATGCGTACACTAAAATTAAGAGATTTTTAACTATACCCCTGAACCGATTTTTAAAACAGGATTTTTTACGTAGAAGAAAAAAAATAGTTGTCATTTAATATTGTTGCATCCGCGTTGGTTTCTTAGTGTAGGAGGATGAAACCTAATTTAAGAGGGATTAATTTAATCGATCACAATTAAGTGAACCGAATCTGCACTGAAGCGGTACTGATTAACCCTAATGCAGCGGCAGAGACAAAGCCCCGACTGGCCGCCCTTTCCCACCGCCCCTGAGAGACAATACTCCCCCACACTGAGTCACTCACTGTCACATTGTCTATACTGCAGCACATGTTGTAATTATCCAGGGTCAGGTGTGCCGGCTCCCTGGGCCCTTTCGGTTGAGGGAGGGGGTCCGCATCCAAAACAGGGGTTTCCGGAAGTCAGGGATTTTTATCTAAACGTTACGGACTCCTAAAAGTGCCTCTCACGATCCGCAAATTGTTATTTATTTGAAAATTGGCTTTATGAGAAAATTTAACTTCGAAATAGATTTAATGCTTAGTAAAAATTTTTATTTTCAAATAAGTAAATTGAAAACAATTTTGGGATTCTGGCAAACTGATTAGAAAAGATCGAAATAATGTAGGATGTTCGGTAGTTGTAATAACAACAAATTTGAGTACTGAATAAATTAAATTTTTTTATTTAACAATTCAATTTTTTACATTGTTCGGAGGTAAAAGTGTCAAATACGTCTAAAAATATTGCATAATAATTCACAACACAAATTATTATAACATGATAAAGACAGCAGTTGTAAAGAAGTACTTGCACTGCTACAGTATTTATTTTTATTGTACCTAATGCATAAGTTCGGTTGAGAATACCTGATCTTTTTTAAGGTTACCTTTGAATTAACATTTGAAAGGTGTGTTACTGGATAACAATTTAGAAATAAATTGTCTTAAACCAAATGTTGTGTTAAACCGAAGGTTATTTTAAGTTTAACGGTGTACTTAAACTTATGATCATCTTTTACAGTACTTATAAAATGATACCCAAAATGGGTAACCGGTGTTCGATAGCACATCTGCCGTTAAACAACTCCAAAAAAGTCAACGTTGGAGTTTATTAAATAGCACAGAACACGGAAGAGCCATCTGGAGCAATGTGCGTGCCGTTAAGGGATGTGGGACGTAGGGTGATAATGTGACAGCAAGTGTGTCAAGTGTGCCCCCCGGCGGCGAGTGAGGGGGTCTCCAGGGGGTTGGGGGGAGGCGCGGGCATCTAGCATAACCTCCCTCAAACGACCCCCTCGGAGCGCCAGGAGGGCGGTTTTGAAAAAATGGTTAGGAGATCATTAAATGGTACTTTCGGATCATTAGATTACGATATTGATAATAGGTAGCGTTTTAAAGTTTAAAATGTTCGCATTGTGATGATAACTAACTCACTCCTCTAACCTATTAAATTGATTTTTATAGTTAATTTCTCAAAACAATTCTTGAAAGTTCTCACATGCTTTTAAGTTCCAATAAAAATTATGTTAGAGATTCTTTCAAATGAATGATTTTAAAATAAAATATTTGTGTTTATAATAGGTTAAGGAGTTTAGGGGACTAATATACAGAGTGACCGAATAGAGGTGCTCATTATTTCATGACAATTTGTATGTATTAGCTGTACATTACTGACCAAATCTTATCTATGCTTTTTATTAATGTTTTCAAACTTTTTTATTCCATACGCTTTACAAATTATACACATTTAGAGCATTTAGTTTTAGTAATGAATCAGTTTTGAACAATTTATGATAGCCTAGTGATAACCGATGTATGAGTACCTTTATGGCCACTCCGTACATTAAGCTTTCGAAATCTCCCTCATCCCAAGGGTTTCACCTTTTTATTCAAACCATTTACATGATTACTCTGTGTTTCAAGAGGAAAGTTTTGAACAGCTGATCTCGGCGGGGATGAGCAGGAACCGGAAGCAGAGATACGCGCCGCTATCAATGGGCAGTCCCCTGACCGCCAACACTCGACATTCGACTCGACACTTCGCCGCCGATAACGCTCTTATCAGGAGTACCGCAGTCTTATCAAAAGAAAAGTTAGACAGGAAAAAACGGAAAAATTCATTATAGGCAAAATCAAAGCTCTGATCCTTTTAAATTGAAAAGTGCAACATACTGCTCGTTTTTGTGGATGATCCCAAAGCAGCCAGATGCGACTCTTAAAAAACGACCGCAGACGTCCTGGGAGCAGGGTGGTTCCCGGGGGGAGGGCGAAAATGGACAGAAGGCACTCGGCTGCGAAAATGGATATCAGGGACATTGAAGGTCCCTTCACTAGCTTAACCAAGTGAAAAAGATAGGTTTGGAAACAGTTTTTTTCTATGTTTTTCCTGTTATAATTGTTGTACTTGTTGTCCAAACGCGGTTTTCGTTTTCATAAAACTATTTGGTCTAATATTGTACTACAATACAAAGGTGCAAGACTTTGTGCTTTAGATTTTGGTAATTTCTGACCAAGAGCTTGTATATAATTTCTATCACACATTCAATAAGACATAAGGATTTTTGTGTGCGATCACATCTTCCAACACTAACCACAACACACTATGAACTCGCGGTAGTGCGTACGTAACAACGCCCGAGACGCAACTCTTTATCTAAATCGCAATCGCATTAAGGCACAAGCGGTCCCGTTAGGCACAAATCACCGAGGAGGTGCGTGTGGTACCGTATTTAATTACTCGGGAGACTGCCAGACCGCGCTGAGGTTAACTCTCATTAACCTCTGATACGTCGATGCACTCGCGGCGTAATCGACTCGATAAACAGCGATACCACTAAATATTACGGCCAGATCACAGGCGGGATCCCAATCAAGAGCAGAGGGTTTATGGCGCATTAACGTGTGACCGGCGGAGGTGACGGCGGTGACTGATTGTGATCGTGCGTGCGACGTGCGGTTGTTGCGGTACAGCGAATAAGATGCCACGCTAGTAGGGTATTTATTTTATTGGGTGATAATACTTAATTGCGAGGTTTATGACCAGACCTTCATGTATGTTAGAAATTCATCACTGGTATATTTTATGGAGAGGGGCTACAGTTATGAAATAAAACGGTATTTAAGCCATGTTACTTTATACAATGTTAAATGGGAAATTTTAAATTGAATAATGTTTTACTGTTTTTTTCTTTTTCAAGCTACCCTCTTAAAATCAATGTGTGAGAAAGTCAGTGGAGGATTTCGGAACCAGAGACAAACACGAGTCAACTAACATATATGGGACAAAGGAAAACCGCAGCGGTCAGTGAATATGAGCCCCGCACTCGGCGTCTATCAGCTCATGAAACAAGCAGACGACCGCAAGATTGGAATTCCGTTATTTTCAGATAACGAGACTTTCCGTCGTCCGTCCGCACTGATGTGATAGCGAATGCTAACAGTATCGCCGGTTACCGCAATGTACGGGGGCCGGTGATTGTGACGTCACTCCAATGGGAACCGCAATGAAGGACTTGAAGCCGAGTGCTGTGAAAACCGAGCATTAATGGGAACTTGATGGCATGATTTACGATTAAAATTGATGCAATTGGAAGAATAACATATAAATGTCCATTTTCCAATTTGGAATAGTTGGGAGCTAAATAAGGTTGCTGCTTATAAGGTTAGCTTAAGACTTAATAACAGTAGTCAAAACCAAAATAAGAGTAAATTTGAAAAATATTGGGCGATCACGATTCAAGTGACTAACGGAATGCATTTCTTTCTAATGCTAAGTGCACGCAAGAAATAGTGTCGTCTCCGTGTGTTCACTTAAATCCTGTGGTCTTAAAGGTTTGTTCTTATCCTATACTATAATACGAGGACTATCTGAAGGGATGTGTGTTCCACGATCTCGAAATCTAGCTGTTGGATTTTGTTTAAAGTTTGCATTAAAGAGTGTTTTGGCCCAAAAATAAGTTTAGAAACAGCCTCAACCCCAGGAAAAATCGAATTTGGCTAAAATTAAGTTTTAAAATTGTAATTTTTAACATTAGTCTTATGGGTTGCTATTTTGGTAACGAAATAACAACGAAATGTAAACAACAAAAAAAGAAACATTTTATTTTATTTTTATTTTGTGTCTATCTCCGCCAGAGGCATTTTTTAACGTTTTGACGGGGAACGGTCCAAACCCCATTAAACATTAAACATTAATGTTAAGCAGACTTTTTGAAACAGCTGTTAACTGTGAAGAGGTATAGTTGGTTGTTGGTGGAAATTTAATTGCTTTTTTACCTTGACACTATAACAAAAGTGAATAAAAACCAACGAGCAAGGCTCCGTTAACCTGGTACTCTTCCAAGCTAAGGAAAGACAAATGATTGCACACCAAGCTTCAGTTAAATTTCCAACACAACCCGAACACCAACGATCCCCCAAGACTTGACAATGACCGATGTATCCGAAAAACATAAAAAACTCAGCCGGATTAAATCAGTACGTGACCCAGAGAGGCGAAACAATGCAGTCCGAGGGCTTTGTATTGTTTTGGCTAACCGCGCTGCGGTCTGAGCAATTACAGTGAGCGAGAGAGGGGCATGACTTGCAACAGCCTGACGGCCTGAAACAAACGCACGATGATCGACTCAGATCCCATTCAAGAGTCATTCGCCTCACTTATTAGTCGTAAAACAAGGTCTGGGCATATTAAGTAGGCGTTACTCTTCTTTCGGCTCACAACTCGACGCTTCGATTCCATCAGTGACGGTTAATGAGGCACCCTTTGTGGAACAGTTAAACTTGCAACCGTTGCAGAATACGGTTGTTCGGAATGAGAGGAGCAGATGGTTCGGGAACTAACAGGAGTCGACAGTTGATGCAGCCTTTCATGGGAACGTCACGTGTTGGGAGACTAATTACCTGATGCTAACTAAGTTGCACAAAAAGTTAGTTTTTTGTCTTTGTCTTAAGTTATATTTTCGTGGTAATGTCAAATTGTATGTTCCTGGATGAAATAGTACTGAAAACATGAAAGTCTGTAGAACACATGGTATTTTGTGGTGTATTAATGTGTTCAAAAATTGTCTACGCTCTTTTCTACTTTGGTGCTGGAGTTAAATTGCAACTTAACTTGTGAGGGAAATGAATTCTTTTGACTAAAATTCATGTTACGTTTACAGGTAAAAATAGATTTCAAACATGGTGACGAAGTGACGATCGATCGTGGGATTATATCACTATCTTATCCCAGGAAACATGTTAAGCAATGCGTATAAAAACCATTCCTAATATGTTTTATCCAATTTTTATCCTAATCCTTCCATAACTGAATATATAGATAATTTTAAACCTGTATATTGCTTGGGACAGTTAAATTTCACTTCGACATAACACCATTCAGAGATAGCTCCGCTGCATCGATGAGTATTGGATAAGCTACGAGAGTTTTGAGCGGTTTAAAGTGCTAATATGATCGATTACGGAGGGGTGGCGGTCCGGAACGGTTTTGTCCGTTACTCGCGGTGGGCAGGGGCAGCTGTGCGCCACCGCCACGCTCGACACGGGCACGCGGCACGACACGCGCCGACAACGGCCGAAGTGGCGGTGACAGTTGGCCGTGTTTATGTGGCAAACGCCCTACTGTTGTATTGGTGTCTGGGAAAATGAACTGGTGATGTGCAGTGAATAATGTTAATTTGCTTTTCCATGGGTAAGGACCACGAATTTAACTAACAGAGATGGCTAACACCTAAAAAGCATGCGTGTAAGAGAGATGAGAGGATCATAAAATGAGACTAAGAACAAGTGGGTGTTATGTCTTACTTTCATAAATTTTTTTAAAAGTAAATAGACTTACGATATGTCACGTAGACAAATTTTGAACACTAAACTCAAATTTTATCACTATTCATGAGTTTTTGTTTACTTTCATAAATTTATTGCATTTTTATTACGGCCAAAAACGAGAACTACTTGAATGGGTATTTTTGTTTAGGAACTCAAAATAAATTAACATATGGGAAAAATGCATATTTTCACGTCTCTTCAGCCAGCAAGTTCAATTTCACTTTTAGATAAATGTTCTAGGCTACCTTACTATTTTTCACAAATAATGGTTTTTGTTCATTTCATAATATATTTTCTTTAAATTATGGCACAATGTGCTTCGCAATTAACTCTGTACATACATTAACATAATACAAAATATATGATGACATAATACATAGTACATAACTAACATTGTACTAAAGTGTCTCCCATATTTAGGAGTGTATAAAATGTTAGAAATCTAAAACTAATGACGTTAATCATACACCAGGATTTGCTCTCACAGCCTGTTCACTTCGGTGTGAACCGTGTTTTATAGTGTTGGCGCCGAGTCGCATAGCTGACGATCGCAGTGGCATCACGTACAAAGCACGGCCAAATACAGAGGAGGCGAGTTGACTGATGAACCGACCCCGGCTCTGCATCATCTACACGGTCTACAGTGCTCAATCATCTACATCATCTACACCACCGTCTACACGTGTTGTTGGCCATATCGCATAGCTGACGATCGCAGTGGCATCACGTACAAAGCACGGCCAAATACAGAGGAGGCGAGTTGACTGATGAACCGACCCCGGCTCTGCATCATCTACACGGTCTACAGTGCTCAATCATCTACATCATCTACACCACCGTCTACACGTGTTGTTGGCCATATCGCATAGCTGACGATCGCAGTGGCATCACGTACAAAGCACGGCCAAATACAGAGGAGGCGAGTTGACTGATGAACCGACCCCGGCTCTGCATCATCTACACCGTCTACAGTTCTCAATCATCTACATCATCTACACCGTCGTCTACACGTGTTGTTAGCTATATCGCATAGCTGACGATCGCAGTGGCATCACGTACAAAGCACGGCCAAATACAGAGGAGGCGAGTTGACTGATGAACCGACCCCGGCTCTGCATCATCTACACCGTCTACAGTTCTCAATCATCTACATCATCTACACCGTCGTCTACACGTGTTGTTAGCTATATCGCATAGCTGGCGACCGTAGTGGCATCACGTACAAAGCACGGCCAAATACAGCGGAGGCGAGTTGACTGATGAACCGACTCCGGCTCTGCATCATCTACACCGTCTACAGTTCTCAATCATCTACATCATCTACACCGTCGTCTACACGTGTTGTTAGCTATATCGCATAGCTGGTGACCGTAGTGGCATCACGTACAAAGCACGGCCAAATACAGCGGAGGCGAGTTGACTGATGAACCGACCCCGGCTCTGCATCATCTACACGGTCTACAGTGCTCAATCATCTACATCATCTACACCACCGTCTACACGTGTTGTTAGCTATATCGCATAGCTGGCGACCGTAGTGGCATCACGTACAAAGCACGGCCAAATACAGCGGAGGCGAGTTGACTGATGAACCGACTCCGGCTCTGCATCATCTACACCGTCTACAGTTCTCAATCATCTACATCATCTACACCGTCGTCTACACGTGTTGTTAGCTATATCGCATAGCTGGCGACCGCAGTGGCATCACGTACAAAGCACGGCCAAATACAGCGGAGGCGAGTTGACTGATGAACCGACCCCGGCTCTGCATCATCTACACCGTCTACAGTTCTCAATCATCTACATCATCTACACCGTCGTCTACACGTGTTGTTAGCTATATCGCATAGCTGGCGACCGTAGTGGCATCACGTACAAAGCACGGCCAAATACAGCGGAGGCGAGTTGACTGATGAACCGAACCCGGCTCTGCATCATCTACACCGTCTACAGTTCTCAATCATCTACATCATCTACACCGTCGTCTACACGTGTTGTTAGCTATGTCGCATAGCTGGCGACCGTAGTGGCATCACGTACAAAGCACGGCCAAATACAGAGGAGGCGAGTTGACTGATGGACCTTCCCTGGCTCTGCATCATCTACACCGTCTACAGTTCTCAATCATCTACATCATCTACACCATATTAAAACTGAGCTATCGATGGCGACAACGGAAACCCACACTTATACAAAATTTCTCTACTCCATGAACCGAACCTATATCAAAATGTTGAACTAAAGTGCTAGAGAAACATTACAACAGCAGTTTAAACATAAATTGATATAAGCTTGCAGTTGTAACACGTATCATCAGCTATAAACGACCTTCTTGTGGGCAAGTCAATTAAATACAGTCGTTAAAAACTAAATTTACGAGTATAACGAAGAAAATTACAGAGTTGAATCAAACTCAAAACGGATTTCATTATCCGAGTACTGGACCACTTAAATTAAAATGATTGTTGCCGCCTCGCCTTCCTCAATGACCGTGTATTGAGAGGTGATTACACATTACAGGGTAGCCGATATAAATGTAAGCGGTCCGAGGGCAGTCAAGGCCGCTGCAGTGATTGTTAATGTTAATACGCGGATGGCCGGTGTTCCGCGCTGAGAGCGCTTACACAATCGCAGATATGCAATTGTGTCGCGATCGCACAAACCTGTTCCGCGTGCTCGCTCCTTATTTGTGCAGCGTTAATTTGATATATGCGATCGGCCCTTAAAACGGCGAAGTCTGTAAATCTGCTGCAACTTTCCCTCCGAAAATTATTATTCGACACTTCTTTACGGGCTATTAGTTAAAGTAAACTGGTCGTCGTTTTAACGGACGGTTCGGGTTTCTAAAAATTATTGAAACAGCGTGTAAAAGTTGAAAAGGAGATGATTTTTCAAAAATTTTAATAAATGTAATCCTGTGTTCAATTCAACCTTTGTTGCTTTGATAAAGAAATACATGATTATCGAATATTTTTTGGCAACACATCAAGTGTAGATATGTTTTCAGTCGTTCGTGATGATACGTTAAAATTATTTTTTTAGCTAGAACGTATAGACCTGAAAAGATTTGATTTGGGACTATCATAATAAATAACCTCTTAAAACACAAAGTAAAAGAGCATCTTGAATTTTTATAGATAGTAATTTCAAACTGTTTTGTAACAACATTCAACATTACTTTCAATATACAGAGTCATCTTAATGTTTCTACACTACGATAAATATGATTATTACAAACTTAAAGACTTATGATTTAATACAAAATTGGTTATTCGGACAGTGGTGTGTTTACTTGATGAAACACCATGATTACAGTACTACAGCAAACTAACTTAGTGTTTGGACATTTAAATGTCAATTTTTTTTGTAGTTGTCGTATTGATTGTTTTTTAAGTTATTTACCAACATACAGTTATCAATCAGTCTCTCTTCAAACATGTCACTTTTGTAGTGTACGGTTTTCACGAACGACCAGTGCCGTGTGACAGCGGACAGGACAGGAGTGATGTGGTTCCAGCGGCCGCCGCCAGAGAGGGCACTGATCCGTCGAGGCCGAGTGTAGGAAGGATCTTTAATGGATCAACTCGGATTCCAATGTTTTAATTATCTCGCCGCTTCCACGGACCACAAATATCCCAAACCGAACCGATCCATCAACCGAGCTTTTTTGTAAGTTTCCTTGACAGTTAAAAGCGCAAATAATTATTGTTTACATTGAAAATATTTTCATGACTCATCAAAGGATGGTGATGGTGGTACCACCAAAAGATATTTTTTATAAATGAAAGGCATTTTGCTATTACTGAAATTAATATTTTCACTTCGATCTTTAAGACGCAAAAGAATTTTATATGCAATCATATTAATCCATAATTTATACATTAACCGTTAGCTTCAATTTTTTACCCTTAGTTGTAAAAGATACGAATCAGCACTCAACTGTCTCTAGCCTCTTACATATTTATCTAGCTTTTCATGAGTTCGTTAAGGCTTACGGTGCTAGCCAAACTATCATAAGTTTGCGGGTTACCACAGCAGGGTACAAATTAGTATGTCCGCATGGTATTCGCTTCAACATATTAAACCCATCCGTACCAAATAACTACGGGACTCGAAAGACTAAAGTGCGCAAGTTTTTTTCTTAAAGTCGGCAGTAAATTTGTCCTCACAAGACCGTGAAGGCAATTACCCAAGTGGTTTCAGCAATCGCACCTAGAATAAGGGCAGATTAGGCGCTCGGCAACTTGTAAAGCCTTAATTTGTAGAAGCGACTTTTACTAATCTCTCTATTTATTAAGGCCGGCCGAGTTTTTACCTCCCTGGTAATGAGTTTGCGGCCGAGTGGCGAGGGGTAAGAAGTGAGTAGAGAGCTGTGCACGTGTTAGCCTGTTCTGCCATCAATAACTTGACGCTCCGCCGCGAAAGGTCATGATACTCGCTCATTTACATTTTCATAAGTTATTCCCTCTCCGGTCACCTCGCAAACTGTGGCACTTCATAAAACAAATGACAAACGAGCCACCTCGTAAAATAATAAAATCCGCAACACTAACTTATCGCGGGTTTAGTGTCGATCAGCTCCTGCCTCTTTATTACGTTATAAATTATGCTAATTGATTTTAACGTCGGTAACTAAACCAATTAGTAAAGTTATTATTATTTTATGGGATGGAATTAAGACACATGTGCACTAATCAAACAAGCTGTGCTAGCATATTTTAAATTGCAGTCTGTAGATTGTTCTGGTGCTATTAACAAAAATATTTGCTTGGTAGAGTTTTATATTCAGGAAACTTGACGAGCTCCATACAATGACAATAAAATCATGGAAATCGGATAAAAACTCTGGGAGAAGTTCTTTGCTATGGCGAATGATTACTATCTATAGACCTGAAGAAAATTGAAATCATTCGGGCATGAAAATTATTTTGGGAAGAGGGCATAAGAAACATGAATACTAAAACAGCACTGCACTTATTTTCTACTTACGTATATCTTAAGGATATAAAATCAGAGATGAATGTTTCAGCCGACATACCCGCCCGGCGGTAGCAGTGGAGGTGGCAATAGCAGTGCTATGTTGTGGGCGTGGGACCCGGGGCGACGTCGTATGGCTCACTTACACTCCCACCTTGCACTGTATATGCGCGGCTCCGCGATGTATATCTCACTTACACCACCCCACACTACGCGACACTACCCCACCATGGTGGTGGCAATAGCAGTGCTATGTTGTGGGCGTGGGACC
This sequence comes from Neoaliturus tenellus, assembly GCA_030545055.2. Lineage (NCBI taxonomy): Eukaryota > Metazoa > Arthropoda > Insecta > Hemiptera > Cicadellidae > Neoaliturus > Neoaliturus tenellus. The sequence goes on along the minus strand of CM061531.1, from coordinate 56,826,031 downwards.
CGGGGCGACGTCGTATGGCTCACTTACACTCCCACCTTGCACCGTATATGCGCGGCTCTGCGATATATATCTCACTTACACCACCCCACACCACGTGACACTACCCCACCACGGTGGTGGCAATAGCAGTGCTATGTTGTGGGCGTGGGACCCGGGGCGACATCGTATGGCTCACTTACACTCCCACCTTGCACCGTATATGCGCGGCTCCGCGATGTATATCTCACTTACACCACCCCACACCACGTGACACTACCCCACCACGGTGGTGGCAATAGCAGTGCTATGTTGTGGGCGTGGGACCCGGGGCGACATCGTATGGCTCACTTACACTCCCACCTTGCACCGTATATGCGCGGCTCCGCGATATATATCTCACTTACACCACCCCACACCACGTGACACTACCCCACCATGGTGGTGGCAATAGCAGTGCTATGTTGTGGGCGTGGGACCCGGGGCGACATCGTATGGCTCACTTACACTCCCACCTTGCACCGTATATGCGCGGCTCTGCGATATATATCTCACTTACACCACCCCACACCACGTGACACTATCGCACACTGGTGGTGGGAAATCACATCAATCATGTGTAGCGATTCAGAGTGATAGTTATGCTTTGTTATTATACTCGTAGATGATCAATTTTTATCTAAAAAAGTAAGTAGTCTCATCAAATGACATAAAGCACAAAAACATTCGATTATTTTAGAAATCCAATGTGATGTTTTAGATATAAACGAAACATAACAAATTCTCAACAATCCTATACAAAGGTTTATTGATTATTTTAAGGTGAAACGCTTTATAATCCGTTCAGGGCTCACATTATTCCATCATAAATTTGCATAGATAAATAAAAAGTGATAAATTAGTAGAAAAAACTAAAAGCACCCTTTTGATGGGAGTTATTGTTGCTCCTAACTGCTGTGCGTTAGTCGCTTACTTTTTATATTTCAAAATTAATTCATTTTTAATTGCCTTGTTAGAATATGGGATCTAATTTCTTTTCTCCGGGAATCTTGAGTAACTCATTGAAATAATAACTAACGTTGATCTACGATTGATATTACGGTATTTAACGGTTTTACCATTGTGGTTTTACTTTACAATGCAAGTTGGTATTCATTCCAAGATTAAATATTATTTCCTCATTTCAGGTAGATACTTACCACTGGCAGCAGATCTCCTAGCGTCGCTTGCCCAACACGTTTCCCGCGATGCTGCGGCCGGCGCGGGCCGTGAGTTGGGTTTCACAAGGCCGCTAAATACCGTCCGATAACCTACATTCTGGTCAGTGCCAACAATTAGATGTACAAACGGAGCGAGGGTGGCGCAACCTGTCGTCACTCATCGCAAACGCTTCATCACATCGTCACGCCGCGCACGGATAACCCGATCTGGAAACGATACTGGGGCTGCGAATCATTTGTTGGCCGTAGCTTCAGTTAATTCAAGGAATCAACTATTACGCTCATAATTGAGATATAGACGCGTCTCACTTTCTCCATTCTAAGTTTTTCCTGACTTTTAAAGGAGGTACCACTCGAGGATGTATCAATTAATTTGTTTTGGAGGAAGTGTAGAATATTTGTCACACCAAAAGCTTCCGCCTGTGGTCAAGGACCTTCTCAGAAGATAATCTCGTTATTTGTAATTTTTTAGATGGTATGATTAAAGGGCTTTAGGACACCCGGTATAGTGCATGATTAAAGTCTCTAACATAAAATGGTATGATTAGTATTTAAATTTATCAGGTATTGAATATTTTATTGAAAATGTATATTTTAAAATATAGGACCTAACCTAATGTATGAGCACCCACATCCAAAAACTTTTAATACAAATCAATGTGATTTAATAGATCGATTAACAAACGTATACTGGATTTTCATGTTCTCTTTCGGAACATTTTTAAAATTGCACTACAGTATTTGACATTCCAAGCATCGGAAGAATGTTGTACATCATTTTCACAATCATAATATATCATCGATTGTGGAAAAACTATGCCCTTATTGATTCGGTTTGAACTCAATTTTTCGTAAATCACTTTATATTGAGCACACCAACTTAAAAAAGGACAAAATAATTGCCAAGTAATAATGAGACAGGTTGTTGTAGTACTAAAGGGAACACGTTACAAAATCACATTGTTGAAATCGTTGTAGAGATTTTGTTTGAAATTTTGAACACTGCTTGAAATAGAAGATAGTGAGAACATTGCCGAAAGCAATTTTAAATCCTCGCGATTTACGTGGACACCCAACGCCAGCTCTAATCTACATTGAAATTTGAAGATGCATTGACGATTTATTACGGTAACACAGACAATAACCGAGCGGTTAAAGGGAAGGGCGGGGAGGAAACGGAGGAAATAATGCATCACAGACGGAACCGCCTGAGTGCATCGAGAACCTAATAACGGCAAATAGAAATCTGCAATTAAAAACAGAGCTATAAAATACAGCAGGTATGATAATGGCGGTGAACAATGGAAGGTATTGAGCAAGGACCGCTAGCCGCGTGGGTGCGGGCGTGAGATCCCGGGAATCTGCATGTTAATGTCACTTTTATGCGGCGATTCCGAAACGAGACGTGATAAAAATTGTGCCAAAGGTTAATGAATGGAGACATCGGCAGGTTAGTGCAGTCGAGCGAGACTCGGATTGAGGATAGGAGGGATCTGTAGTAGATGGTCACTAGGACTAAGGGGAGAGTCTTTGGTTGATAAAAAGCCTCTGCGATAACATATATACAACTAAATCCTTTTTATTTGAGAGTCCCATCATTAGTTTTATTTAACTTACAAAAAAATCTAGAGAAAAGAGCTGTTCGACGCTCCATTCGATGATGTGAAGTTATGATCTGTTGTTGTATGGCAATACTTTGTAATCTATAGAAATTCTTCTGGAAATACAGTACGCCGATATTTTTACTTCGCCTTAATAAACGTACTCCATCAATGTGTAAAATGTATCTGGTATGATGCAATGGTTAAATTGCATAGTTTTGTTAAGCATGGCCCAGATTAAAATCTTTGCAGATAAAACAATGTTACAATATCGGCAATTCTCCCTATTCCAAGGGGTTGGAACACGTCGTTATGTGTAGATTGTCCTCCTAACTATACTAAAAATCTAAACGCAAAACCGGACTAACTCAATAGAATGACATCGTAAACCCGGCCGACTGCTGTGTAAACCAGAGCTCGCAACCGGCGAGCAAAACACGCACGCCAGAAACCGTCTCAGCGAGGTAAATTAAAAGCAAGAACACGCCTAGAAGGTACTGGCTGCGGAATTAGTAATTATTTTCGGATTGCGTGTTCGCCTCCTCCCAGTCTGCCGCGAGTCCTTGACCTTGGGCCTGGAGCATCTGCCCCGAGCCGCCGCCGCCGCCCGCGGAACTCGCACGCACTCACACACGCACCCGCGCGGCGATACTGTACTGGGACGCGGGTCCGGTGGAGCGCTGGAGAAGGATCAGCACTCTGGGATCCTCCGTCAATGGGAAATATCGAAAACAGTTCTCCGCATTGACGATTTTTTCATACAATTGGACATTTTTAACAATAGTGAGAGACTAGTTCCATGAAGTCTCTATTTCTATCAGTCCTATTTCTATCAGGACTCGTTTGTGGTCAACTTGTGGTGCCTGGTGCATTAAGCTTCCTCCAATGATTATGCACATAGGTATTTTGAGTAATTTCCGACCCGGTATTTTCCACAAGAGCAATGTTAAATGGGCAACCCCTCATTTGGAACCAAAAAATTATGATTTATAGATCTAAATAAATGGTTCATAAAGCCAGATATAAACGGATATAGTTTAACAGGGATATGAAACAGTGAAAAGAGGGGTTTAGTGATAAAAATTACCGTAAAAGGAAACATTGGACACATTACACAGATAATATTAAGTTACCGCTACTTAAACGATAAAGATTTCAAATTTGCATTTACTTTACCAACGGGAATTAGGATTTAAAATGATTTTTTCTAATAAATAACTATAATTGTATCAAATTCAAAATTGAGAATATATAATTTTGTAAAATCGCTTAGAAAATTTCTTAGTAAAAGATACACGAATTGAAGATGTCTAAATAACGTGGGAACGCACGGAGCGTGTGACATACATTGTAGATGTAGGCTATCGCACGGAAGGGTTTACTGCTGGAATGAAGACATCAAAGGCTAGGCAATATCGTAAACAATGGGGAACAACAACCTCTGACCTCGGCGCTAAAGACGCTTAAAAGCCCGCCTCGTTAGGAGCTGACTGCGATACTGCACTGTAGTGTACTGTAGTGTACCGCTGCTGCCCCGGCGAGGTGACGGGGTGAGCAGAACTGCGGTCTAATTGGTACGCGGAGAAATAATAAATTCTTTTTTTTTATGACACAAATTTAATGTTCTCAAGTAACAATAAAAGGGAATATACGTTTGCAAACAGATAGAATATGTATTACATTGCGTTGTAAACATCATATTTAAAGCCCTCTTAAGAAAAAAATGTGGATTTCTCTTTTTTTATTTATTTTTTTTTGTTGGTCAGTTAAATGCCTTTAAAAGAATGTAATATCTTAAAACAGTAGCACAGCAAAATTCTTACAAATATTTCTGTACTGAATATGAATATGTCTGAATTAAATTATAGTTTCGTTAAAATGGACGTAACATGTTCCTTGATAACTCGGTTGTCAATCCAGTAGACATATACGATCCGTCATCTTCTAAAAGCCGCTATTCGAATTGTACAATCAGGTGAGTGAAGGGTTTTGACAGTTTTTAGGTTGAATTAGGAAAAAAATTTTAAGGAGCCTAACCAGGGAAAGATCAGGATAGTGCAGAGAGATCGTAGAAGCTTTTTCTATCAGGTTTTTAAAATTCTTCTTTAAAGTATTTAGATCGTCTAGGTCTTTAACTGTGGACGGAAATTGTGAAAAGTACTTAAAAGCACCTAAATGCAGACCTGAAGGGCATGATCCCTAGTAAAATATGAGTTTTGACGAGCTTGTATCAGGTTTATTTATTTTTTTATTTTTTTTACATGTAGGCTAAACTTTATGCTATAAATTTAGGCGTAAAATGTATGTTTCCTCGACCGTGAGCGGCGCGTGTGAGTGGCTATAGAGGTTTTTGCTTGTATAGTATCATCCGAGCCAAGCGGCGAGTGATAGTGATAGTGATAGGGGTGCAGCGCAAGGTGTCACTGGGCCCAGCACGAGCCGCTAACGAACGTGGTAATTGCTGTGAGAAGGAGCGGAAGCGCGGGCGTCACTTGACCCTTGGCCGCGACTTTAGTCATCTCCAGTTACACCCCGGTGACACGCGTCTGGCCGCCGCGGCACGCGTGCTACGACACGCATCGCCGCCACGCCGCACCTCACCACCTCACCACCTCACCACCTCCACCACCGGCTGCGGCGGTCTTTTACTTATAACTAACAGCTTATGTTTCAGGTGAATTTAGATAGCAGGCCCTACTCTCCTTTTTAAAACAAGAGGACTTCTAACACAGCAAACGTAGCAGTTATTTTCAAATTGTTCACACAGTTCCGTGTTAGCCAGGTTGCATGAGAGTTTTTCAATGGGTGTTACCTCCTTTCCGTGGGGAGTAAGAAAAGGTCTAATGCCCTTCAGGTAACTCTGCAAAATTGCATTAATATATTTTCCAAGGCGACTAATAAAATGCAAAAGAGCACTAGTAACAATATTGTTTGAACCTACAGTACAATACTTGGCACTGGGTGAAGCTGCCCTGAGCGCCTGTAAGGTAGGCTTATGCAAAACCCGCAGCACACCGATGTAAATATTTCACCTACGGGGTTCCTTGCAATGTTGGAATTTTTATTTTTGAACCTGCTTGCAAAAACACTAACTTCGTTATTTGTAGGCATTTTTTACCCGACTACGGTGTAAGAAACTTAAGTCTATAATGATGATATACCTTTTCTCAGCTCTGAACTCGTTCCCTCTAACGAATTTCATCGAAAAGCAATGTTGAGCAACCGATTTATTAACATTACTACTGTATTAATAAATTCCTAATAAATAAATACTACCCGCTTAGTCATTGAAGAATAACAAAATATGGACAAGAAACATATTCAGTTCCTAGTATAAATAATGTTTTGACCCCTCATAGGTACTATTCCCGTTAAATCCAACATCCTGCGGACTTTCTTTTCATGTGACAAGAAACACGGGAGGAGGTTTAATTGGATACATTAATATATTTGCAGAACCCACAGGACAGGTTCATTACGTGAAGTGTCGAGACGGACACGCCCGACGACAACGACACCGTGTAAGTAATCCCCGGTACCATAATGGGGCGATCGCAGCGCTGCACGGCGGCGGCGGCGGCCGCGGCGATCGGAAGTCGATACACAATTAGGCCCGGGGATCCATCAGATATTCTATTACTGTCAGATGTGGACATAATCAACCAAACAAGGCTCTGAATTACCGGTGCGCCGTGCAACTGAATTGATGCTCAACGGGATGTAATACAGCTGATCAAAGCTGTACCCGGCACCGCAGCCCGGTGACGCAACCGGTACCACAGTACACTACATCAGCGATGATGGAGTGGCGACCTGCAGTGGTCAACTGGCTGGTATTGATATACTGGCGAAGCTTTCCGGTTAGTGAAGTATTTATGAAGATTTATCAGGGAATTTCATGAGAGTCAGATGACACAAAAACTTAATTCAAGTAAATTTCATTGGGTTCCCTCGAAATTTTACATCAATTAATTAATACATACAGTGTACTTAGGTTTTATGGATAAATCTAAGCTGAGCTCCTGAAATGTATGCAAAACCCGCAGTACATCCGTGCACTTATTTCAACTATAGGGTTCCTTGCAATACTTCTATTAATTATTGCTTTTTATGTTCGGCAAAACAAGTGGACTAAAAAGTGAAAAAGATAAATTGAGAAAAATGGACAGTAAATTTTGAATAATTAACTATAGGCTAGATATACAAGGTTTTAATGAATAAAAATGCAATAAAAAAGAAAAAAGCATACAGAGCCATGTTTCAAATTAATACAGATAAATTGAAATATGTTCCATGCGAGAGTTGATAGGATTTCACACAACTAAGTAGCCACGGTGCTTACCGCACAAACTTGGGATTGCCTGTGGATTCTTGATGGGAAGAGTATCGGTATTCATTTAGGTATAATCTATCAATTACGAAGTTATCTAACAACAGGTTGACGTTGAATAGTAACAAGAACCAGGGTTTGGTGTGTTACGTATAAAAAACCTTCAAAACGGTTCTGAAGTTGATAGACACAAAAAACGCTAGTCTTCAAATCAGGCCATTTTTACAACGAATGAAAATATTCGAATTTAAGATGTGAGCTGACATACGGTACTGCATTTGATCATAGTGACTTCTAATCACACACGTCCCATTAGCACATACCCGCCGCCGCGGGTAAATGGAGCACGTTACAGTTTACCCCCGTCGCCGTGATGACGTCATCTTCTCACGGGGCTGTTGGTGTTTATCGTTTATGGTGAGGTCAAGCAAGTGTTGAGAGACTTCGTGACGGCGATAATTAGATCGGTGAGTAATGAAACGCGGTCGTGCCCTCGGATCGCACTCCTTTTAAGTAAAATTATGAAAATTGCGGCGTGGAAGCAGTGGTGCCATTACGGCGGCGGGGCAGTGCTGCCAACACACGGAACAGTTAGGTAATGGCGGGCATCACGACGATAACTGCTGATAGTCTAGTCTTTGTTGTGTCGCGGCCCTAGCGGTCATCGAGTCTGGGTGGGAAACCAGCTGAGATTATATGTTGAAATAATCTGTTATTCTTAATGTGAGGAGGGTTGAGGAATTCTAATACTGTGTAAATTTTTCTGCAGATTTTCTTTAGTTTAGGACTAAAGTTATTTCCTATAATACAGGCATTCCCGCTTAAATAATTCCACAAGACTTTGTTTTCTGAATAAGAGTGTTAACCATGTAATTTACATACATACTTACGTGCAACCTACCTACCTATTGTGAATGTTAGCCGTTTGGTTGAGTAATTACACAAAAATGTTTGAAAACTAAACGGGATTGTAAGAAGTGAAGGTCAAAGGGAGAAATAACTATTTAAGAAATGGCTTAAGAAACGGACATGTTTTATGATAAACCTAGTTAAAAAATGAAATCATTTTTCATTTAGGCGCCATCAACAGATCCAGTATCAATATTTACCGAAAAGGCCTAAACATAAGGCACGGGTGTGCACGCATTCTCTTAAAACATGACGAATTTGTTCCATCAGCAGAGGACTGCTTAAGATAGGTATTGGCAAAATTAAATAGCCATAACAAGTTATGATTGTTCAATTGGCAAGTCCTGAACTAATTTTGCAACATAACCAACTAACGCACCATTTTAAAATCGTAATTTCCTCGCGTTCAGTCAAGCCGGTGTAATCCACATAGCAATCTCGACAGCCTAGATGCGCTCGCGAACCGCCGCACTCTGGCGAACGTTAATTGAATTAACTGCCGAATGATTTACATCAATAAGGTCGTCCGGGTGAGCGCGCCCCGTAATTTATCGGAAACTAAGAGCCGACCGGAGAGCGGCGTAAATAGATGCTGAGTTATGTAATATGACGACAAAGACCGTCTGGCCTATAAACCTACGAGGAGTCCGCCGCCGAGCAGTATACTAATTAACGAGTAGATCTAATCGGAGCCCCGCTGAGCGCCACAAAACGTTGCGTTATTTAGTTCATTAAACCCTGGTAATTAAACCGATCCGTGATCTGATGTTGGTCGCTATTAAATCAATTATAATCTGGGGCTCAGCGAGCCGCGAGGGCGACGTGGTGAAAAAACGCGTCACTCGGGGAGTGGACGGGACAGCGAGGGGACGCGGACGTTGGGCTGGGCACTGGGGGCCGTAGGGCAGCGAATATGGTACGGATCAACTGGTTGGAACAGGCAAAGGTTATACAATTTGATTAAAACCGGGAAAAACTATAATGAGATAATTTTTGCACATGTATACAAATTTTACACACTTTGGTTTTCGTTATGAGATTGAACACTCTAAGAACTCACTGCAAGTTCAGAGATCGTTTAAAATTGACATAAAATATATATAATAAATGAGGCAATATTAAACAAAGTCTTCTTGGAAATGATTGTAGTAGGGAGCACATCGAATCTTGTATTATTATAAACGAATATTTCCATTATTTAAAGGATAAATCATGTCGAATTAAACATAATGAGACTCCTAAAATTCGTACTAGACATATATTTTCTTAACTTGGAATTTTGGAATACTATGATAAAAATACAAGTGAAAAGTTAAATATTCTACTTTCCAAAACATTTATTCGGCTATCTTAAAGTAAAACACATTATCTTTTTTTTCATTTCAGGTATAACCATCGAAGCGAAGATGCTTCACAAGGCGGATCTGAAGAACTATGGGTGCTTGAGTCTGGATGAGTTTTTTGATTCCGAATCAGGCTCACATCTGTCTAGAGTGTCTATCGTCCACCCCTCTGTTGCGTGGTACAGTAGATGATTCAACGCATCAGGTCCTGGTGGTCCACCCTCTATACCCCATCAACAGCTATGGTTGGTTGGTGGTTGGTTTTCGCCAGGTCGTGCCGGAAGCGATGCGCAGATGCGCGATAGCCCGTGTTTGTTTATGTTTGCCACCTCTCTGCTAACAATCCACTATTTATTGCGCATCGGTTATCGCCTCTCGATCCCCTATCTAGCGTCGGCGCGAGCATTCTTACATACGAGCGCGACATCGCAACACATGCGCACGAGCAATGGAGAATCTGGTGGTGTAGGAGCGGAGACCCTGTTGTTTAGAAAAATTACGAAAATCTGTGTTTGGATGCAAAAACGTTATAAAAGAAAAAAATCCAGGAAATGTCTGATGATAAACTTTGATAGGCCTACACCCATTACTTTTTGTCTTGTCCTGTTACACGAAAATCTATAGGTTTCTTGTGTGAAAATATTTTAAATAAAGGATATATAGTACTCATCAACTGAACAAAACTAATTATATACGCTATACTAGCTTAATTAAAAAATACCCCCGTCGCAGCAGACCTGCGTACTCAGCGAATTTCCAAATTAGTAGTATTAATTAGGACCAGATAAACCTGTAAACCAAAAATCATCACAAGCTCGTAAATATGGAAATAAATGTTTATCTCCTTATGATAAATGTAGGGAGGTATGCTGCCATGTAGAACACTGAAAGTAGGTTTTTAGAATTAAATAAAATTATTTTGACCATATGAAGCCACACACTCATCAATATCTGTCCATTGCTAAATGAGTTTGCCTATTCTCCAAACGATTAACATGGGAAAAGAGTATGCAGGTTTGCTGCCATGATAAGCACAAAAACCAAGTTTTTTACCATAAATGGTTGAATCTCAACCAAATGAAGCTGAATTCCAAGTTTCATCCAAAAACATTGGTTAATAAGTGAAATATTAACACATCCTTATTCTCCATAAGATTAACATTGGAGCCTCAAAATACAACGTACTGTCTTTAGACTTTGTAATATCTCGGTAACCAATGGAGATAGAGCAAAGCTTCAAAATACTAAATTGTGTGTTTTTTTAGCTAAATCCAATGGCCAAAATAAAAATTTGAAATTTTTAAAAATTACATATGAAAAATGCAAAAACCTATTTTTGGAGTACAAAACACCCCAAAACTAACCCTTCCGATTGGTCGATATGTCTGGTTTACGAACTCATCCGAATAAACGTAGGATTACACATCTCTACCAAATTTGGTGTCGATCGGACCATTTTTACGAGAGTTATCGTGCCTAGGGACACATACATACATACATATATATCTCACACCTGATATATAAATGTATATGTCGTTAATAGCATTTTAATGACTATTATTTATGGTGTCTGGGCACCTAAAAACGAAAAAGTAACATGGTCCCGGGCTTAGGTCTTACCATGAGACCTACGGTAATAGCTTATTCCCTATGGGAAATTCGCTAACAAATTATTTAAGTTAAACTTAAATAGATGCATTAGGTATTTTGAGAAAACCAAGGGCGGTTCTTTTCAACTTTCTCAAGAATTGTATCTGTAATGCTTGAATATTTCGAAGTATGCACTGAAACGATTTATGCTCTTTGCTAAAACGAAAGCTGTTTGCATGACAAATCATTGGATTTAATAAAGTGTTTTACATTTCTGCAAGAAATATCTAACTGCCTTTTAAATAACTAAACATTTTACCCTCCATTTCTTCTCTTTGGAAAAAACATTTTAATTTAATCAGATCACCCCTTTGCTCGCCATATTGGACCAGCTATTACACATAACAGCGGGTGATCAGTATGCGAGCAGCGTGCGCATAACAGGTGACAAGTAAGAGGACCCCGGGACAACGGGAGCAAGGCTAATGCGACGACAAGGAAAGGAAGACAAGAGCGCAAACTGGGCCACGGTACAACATTATAATTGTAACAGTGCGATATGTACGCTAGCGGGGACAAGCGAAGCTGTTCCCAGCCAATTAAGGGGGCGACAGATTTTTATCGATCACCGGCCAATGGGTACCGGGCCTGGCTATCAATTATGGTAGATCCATATCTGGCAACGGATAGTCGCTGTCGCCGGGTATCTGACATCTCCCATTACACCCGTGAGGGGGGAGGGGGGGGACGCCCACACTCGCATATTTGGGCAACTTGAATCATCCGAGGAAACGAAGGGGAAAGGGGGGGAGTTGAGGAGGATTGGTAGCTTATGATATTGCCACTGCGGTGTTTATTGGCAAGGTGAAAATTAAAAGTCATCTTTATCCTTTTAAAAACAATAAAATCATGCCTCACTATTCCCTTTTTGCAGATGTTACCTTTTAGTATTTATTGAAAAAAAACTTTTTAGATTAACTTTTAATTAATAGCTCTGTCTCTTGGTATAAAATTTTATTGGCAAACTATTTTTGTGCTGGAAGGCCTCTTTGAAGGAGGATCCATATCGAATTGGAGCAAACCTCATATTGTATAGTGTAAGTGCATACCGTAAACCAGACCTAAAATAAATAACCGAGAAACAAATTGTATTCCACCATACATTGCATTTAAATAATTCTAACTGTAGCTTATCATTTTTTGTACGAACAATAATTGTGATGAGTTACAGGTTACACAAAAGGAGGTAAATCGCCTCATGTAAAGAAGACGGTTTATATTATGTAAGCGACAGTAATATGTGATTGGCTGAAAAGCTTCGAATTGTACAAAGATCACAAAAGGAGATTACACATTGTAAGGTAAAGTTGAAGACAACACGAAAAACAAGAATTATTAAGTTATTTTCTACATCAATTTATAAATGATCCAATAAACGTAATCAGTTTATCATTTATTTGGTCAAGAATAAATAAATTATTACACTTCATTCATAAACAACTGTGTTACTCCACTATTGAACCTGTTAGTGTAGTAAAATTAAGCCAAAATATAGCTGAAAAATGAAATAATTTTTGGACAGCGAATTTTTGCTGGAATGTGTTCTATACCATCCCCTGACCTCCCTCAGAAAAGTCCCCTGAAATCCCCAGTGGGCAACATGCCTAAAAATGATGGGATGGCCCGCGTGGAGTCACAAATAAATATTTCTTCGAGCAATGGGTTTATGTACATCAAATTAAAGCTCTTAAGTAGTAGAATTTAATGCCGCAACCCCCATCTCAAAAGGTTGCCTGAGTCGAAAACGGCAGCCTGTCAAACTTTGAATAAAAATCAAATTTTAACCTAAACGCTTAAAAATGTAATAATTATCGTAATACTTGGCCTTTCGAGGTGCGGTTTGCGGCAAACGTTTGCTTCTACAATTATCTTTGAAAATGCGGATAGCTAGTCATATGCTTATCATACTACCCTTGAACCACCCTCCACATGGACGTCCCAAAGAGGAAGTTTTAAAAAAAATTTCTTAGACCATAGCCATCCTATACATAAGATTAAAGGTCTTAGTACGGAGAGTACATAGCCGAAAACCAGACCTCAAAAGGTCAAATATGTCGGAAGTTATTGTATTTCAAAGTTTTGATAGTATTATTTTATTCTAAACTTTGAACGCCTGCCATTTCACTCCCGACAGTTATATTAAGTCGGGTTTACGGCATTGTATTCTACATTTGAAGACCTTTTATTTGATATATATAAACCTTCTGGAATGTATTTAAATTTAGTATGCTTAATATCCAATTTTAATGTAACTCCTTATGGGCCAACCCCTCATTTTTAAGCGTGATCCCCATATGGGATTTCTGGGGACTTTTTGGAGGAAGGTCAGGGGACCCCATAGAACACATTTCAAAAGAAATTGGCTTTCCAAAAATTATTTCATTTTTCCCGACTAATTTTACTACACTATGTCTCGACCGATCCCCAACCCCAACCGCCCTCATAATTGCCGGGGACAAGTTCAACTCCCAATTGAGAGCGTTGGAGTCAAATCGAAATTTATGTTTGGAGTCGCAATCAAGTGTTATTGTGTGGCAGGGGAGGGGTTGGGGGTGGGAATCGGCCGACAATCAGGTCAATGGTCACCCTTGTGCGGCTATTCGTTATAACACCCTCCCTACACAACATGCGCGGTCTACCTGCCACCCACACTTCATTTGGCCCAGGACCGGGGTTGGTTAAAATTGGGTTTTGTAGACTAGGGATTGTGAAACATTATTGCATAGTACTCCAGGTTCAACAGGAGTATTCTCGTTCTACCTTGACAACAGGGAAAACCGAGAGGGAACGATAACAGTAGAT